>JALPQD010000395.1:0-5000 GCA_023101885.1 Typhlomys cinereus | reverse complement strand
CAGGACTGACATTTCACTTCCTTCGGCCCCTGGCCCTGTCCTCTTTTCTTCCTCTCACTTTGAAGAGGGAGCCGGTAAGAGGAAGGGAGTTCATTTAGGTTCACGTGAAAGAACGAGGCTGAGGCTGCGACGTACTTCAGTGCTGACCCAGCATGTACAAGGTTCGGGATGCATCCCTAGCAGCATCAAACCAAAAAGGACAGACCTACCCAAGAGGAAGGAATTTGATTCTTTAGCTGGACTAGTCATTGACTCTATAATCTCACAGTAACAACTACAGTATCCTGACTTTGGCAGGCAGTCTCAGTGGGTAGCTACTCAGCCGTAAAGCACCTACTTCCAAACTTGGGCATGTGTATGTGTCTTCTCTCTCTTTCTCTAATTAATAAAATATTAAAACCAATTTAATTAAAGAAAAGACTTTGGCAGGTTCTCTTGTCTTATTGTTTTGAGGCTAAGGAGGCAGAAGGGCTGTTTCTAAGATTTAACTGTTTAGTTTTCTGTTGCTAGGCAGGAGCATAGTTGTGTCCTACCACGGTAAACTCAAGCAGCAACAGGATCAAGGGGGCAGAAAAAAACCTTTTTTATAATAAAGTTAAAAAGCAATAGCTCTTCTTTATAACAGAAGCACCGTGTGTGACATAAATAAAAGCTAGTAAAATAATCTTCTTCTAAGTATGTAAAATACAAGAGAAGGTTTCAGGAAATAAGAATGAACACTGTTGATTTATTCAAAGTCTTGATCTAAAACTTCAATGAAATCTACCACCTTTATTACAAGGGGACTGATGGTTCTGGAACAGAAAGGAACACTGGATACTGGAGAATGACCCATGCCAAGGGCACGGAAGGTTTGGTCCAAGAGCTCACTGATTGGAAGCTTGCCGGAAGCCGCATTTTGTTGGGATGATTGAGAACTGCTTCGAGAGTATAAACCGCCATAAAAACTAACGATGGCGAACACGGCTTGGACTGTTTACTTCAAGTCAATAATGTCTTCCTCCGAGGAGGTCACGAGCTGGAAGGGGCAGCTGCCTGAGACCGGGCTGCCCTCTCTGTCCACCATGGGATCCTGGTCGGAGCTTGTGGAGTAGTTACGCCCCTCGGGATTGGCTTCAGAAGTAGAAGGACTTTCCAGGGGTCCTGATGGGATCCTGAAAGAGTAAAGTCACTGTGGAGGGCTCCGTGTGAACACTAGGGAACGGAGCATCTTGGGTGGGCTCACGGGTGTCAGCGCTGCCCCAACCTGTGCTGGGGAGCAGGATCTGCTTCCTTGACTCAGGTATCTGAGCCCCCTCCCCAGCAGGTGGCAGGCCATTCCTGAGGTGTGCAACGAAGCAACTTCCTGGGTTCCTGGTGGTCTTCCTCAATGTCCTAATGAAGGTGCAGAAGGGGGGCTGGGACATCTCCCGTTCACCCCTCAACTCAGTGCTCGGCTTCCCAGGGGTGTGTGTGCAGTGAGTAAAGGAAGCCTGGACAGAAGGCCTGTCACCTCCCCAAAGAGCACGTGCAGCAAAGGTCTTGTGTGGTCAACAAGCAGCCACACTCAGGACCTGAGTGGCCGTTCAGAAGGGCGCTCCCCCTGCGTTGCTGATGCAGCCCGTTTCTCTGAACTTTTTTTTTCTTCATTTTTGTGACAGTTTTGTTCACATATACAATGCGTTTTTATTATTTTTCTCCCCATGTTACTCATTTCATCTGTCTTCCTTCTACTCAGAATCCTTTTCTTCCCAACAATATCCCTCTAACTGTTTTGGAACGTGACCCCCTGAGTTTAATTAGCGCTGTCTGCATTAACACACGCCTGGACACTAGCTGTCAGCACAGTGACTGGTTCCATCTCATCAGTAAACCAAAGGAAGTCTCAGGAAGGGGCTCAGCGGGAGGAGGAGGGGACGAGGCAGAGCAATGGGGTGGATATGATAAAACTGCATGCACTTTAAAAGCCTACGCGTGTCATTCACAGAGCTGGGATGGGATGTACTTGGCGATGCCAGGCATGTGCTCCAGTACCAAGCTGTGCCTCCACTGTTAGAATGCTGGTGAGGGTGCCCTCTTGTCTCGTCTTGCCTGTCCTCTGCGGACTTCAGAGAGGATCTGCACGCAGGCCCTGTGTGGTGCTGGCTAAAGGCCCTCTGGGCATGTGGGGACTCACAGGACATCCACTTGGGGCAGGGGCTGCTTCTTACCTGTCACTGCTGGTTGATCTCACTGCTCCTGGCTTGGGGCCTCCTTGACCTTCTTCTAACTGCTTCCGAGCTTTGGATTTGGCCCTCGGTACTCCTTCTGACCTGTGTCCCCCATCATCAGAGAGGCCTGGATTGCAGGGAGAATCCACAGGTCAGTGGGTCATTACCATAGCGTTGTCGAGGGTCAGAAAATGCCTGTTATTCTTACCAGTGTACTGTCAGCCTAGAGTTCCTGTTGAGACAAGTGTTTTTCTCTTTTGATTATTAAGTATATCTGCATTGCAGAAAAAAACAAAACAAACCCAAAACAAAACATCCATTCTCAGAAGAGTCTAATAACAGAGACAAAGCCTTACAATCTGTATGATTTTATAAATTTCCTGTTTTCCTCCTTTACCATGGCCTGAGCTGCTTTCTGCCCCAATAAATACAGATTGTTAACACCATTATTAGTGGGAAAATGATATGGTGTTCTCTGGTGTAGATGACTATGACTGATTTATTCATAAATCTTTTTTTCTTTAAAAAGTGTTTATTTAGAGGGCTGGAGAGGTGGCTCAGGAGTTAAGCCTCTGCCTTGCAGGCAGAAGGTCCTGAGTTTGGATCCTAGACCCCATGTACAGACGCCGGGTGGAAGCGGGGGGGGGGCGGCCTGCGTTTCTGGTCCTGCTAGGGCAGAGCCTGTGAATCCCAGGGCAGAGTAAACAAGGAAGAGGTGGAGGTGGTCCGTGGTGGTTCCCGAATTCACCCGTGGTTACACACACACACATACACACACACACACACACACACACACGCACGCACAATTGAATAAAAAAATTATTTATTTGCATGTGCGTGTATGTGTGTATGGTGTGTGCCATCTCTCCAGCTCCAAATCCTTTCTTAAGGGGAAGATTCACCCTCTCAACCTGTGATTTCATGTGCATGCATGTTTGCACGTAGGGGAGCACCATGTGTATATATGTGGGTACCTGTGTGTGATTATGTATGGTTGTAGGGACCCAACAGTGTTATTGGGAGTCATCCTCAATTGCTCTTCCATCATATTACTTTGAGACGGGGCCTCTAATCAAATCCAAAGCTCACGGGTAAGCCTATTCTAGGTAGCCAGCTTGCTCTAGGGATTTCCAGGCTCTTTCTCGGACTGTAATTACAAGTGGGCATCCATTCATGCCCCGCGTTTCATGTGGCTCTTGGGATCTGAATTCTGAGCCTTTTGCTTACACAGCAAGTACTTTGACCATTGATTTAACCATTGTTTCCAGAGCTCCGGAAAGCTTCCTTTTTTAAGCTCTTGATTTATTTACTTACTTACTTAAGTATTTAATTTATGGCTACACAAGATGAAACCAGTCTGTCTACATGCAAATGGGAATGAACCCCGGAAGCCATTGTTACCCAGCAGTTCTCTGCGCGTCCTGCTTGCTATTTCTTTGATCTCCATGCGGGACAGGGACAAAGAATGAGTGACAGGAATGGCAGCGATGCCCAGGCCGATGGAGGTGGGCGGGGTGATGACCTTGGAGACTAAAGGCGATTTGAGAGGCCGCTCGATGCTTCTGCCCACAAGGTTTCTAAGTGGAATCTTGTACAGATTTTTAGATTGACTTTCACCTGAAATGCAATTGTGACAAGAATATCAGAACATGAGGTTTATGATGTTTACAAGAGAACAATTTTTTGTTCCTTAAGCCCGAAGAAAGTTGCAAGATTTGTTTCACATGTTTTGTTTTCTAAAGGCTTTGGATGTTTCTATATATCTGTATGTATCTGTGTACATTTATGTATGTGTATGTGTGTGTGTGTGTATGTGTGTGTGTGTGTGTGTGTGTACACTGGATAAAATGTATTCATTGCTGGCTAAGCATCTACTGAAAACCAGTCCAGGCAAGAAAAGCAGAAGGCTATGCTACAAGCCTGGGGAGCTCCTATTTGATCCCACAGTGGGCGACTGCTGACTGAAGGGGCAAGAAGTTGTGAACACCCCGAGTGGCTGCACAGAGCCAGAGCAATGGCCTTTGGAGCAGATGGGCAGAGCTAGAGGGACCGACTGTGTGCTGGCAGCTTGAGGCCTTGTGGTGTGTTTTAGCTGTGACCACCATCATCCCTGAGGACAGCAAGGACGCAGGGCTGGGCGCTCCACTTCTATTCCCTTCTCCCCAAGGAAGCCACGATTTTCATCGTGGGGTTTCTTTGTGTTTCCTGTGGGTCCCAGGCTGGCAGCGTCTCTCCTGCCTCAGCCTGCCCAGGGGTGGGGTTACGGTGGGTGGTGTGTTATCAAACACGCCTGGTCTTTTGTTTTGTGGAGATAAAGTTTCATTATGTAGCCCTGGCTGGCCTGGTATTGGCTATGTAGTCCCATGTGGCCTTGAAATTATAGCAATCCTCCTGCCTCACTCTCTCAAGAGCTGGAATTATAGTCATGTACCTCTGAGCTTGGTAGGATTTTTAAAAAATTAATTAATTTATTTTTACTGTGCGTGTCTTGTGGGGTGCGTACGCCATGACACGTGTATGGAGGTTAGAGGACAACCCTGCGCACTCCTCTCTTCCACCTTCATGTGGGCTTGGGCTTGAACTCAGGTCACTACGTTTGCACAGTAAGCACCTTTACCCAGCAACACATCTCACCAGCCCAGGTTTTTTTTTTTTTTTTTTTTAATGTAAGGTTTCTTAAGAAAGTTACCAATGCATTCCGATGACAAGGGCTGTTGATGTTTGCACATCCCAAACTGGCCTCGAGCTTGCTGACCTCAAATACAAGATCTCTCTGTTTCATTCAGTCTCACAGATGATGGGAGTATAAGT
>JALPQD010000394.1:600000-801175 GCA_023101885.1 Typhlomys cinereus | reverse complement strand
GCACAACAAGCACCTAGATAAAATGAAAAAAAGCAGTTGAAAAAACAAAACTAAGCATAGAACAGTTGAAAAAATACATATAGACATTCAACTTGAAATTAAAAACATGGTAGCTATAATCCAAAATTCATCAGGATTAATGAAACAGAAAATAGAATATCAGAACTAGAAAACAAGATGACAGAACGAATTGGTTTAATAAAAGATGTTGAAAAATCAGGAAAATGGAGAGGAATATTCAAGAGTTATGGGACTCCTTGAAGTAACCAAACCTGAACATTCATGGAATACTAGAGAAGAAACCAGTAAACCCACTCATGAAGAGATTTTTCACACTATTATTAATGAAAATTTTCCACATCTAAGGAAAGACAACCTCATTCAAGTACAAGAGGCATATTGTACACCATGCAGATATGACAATAGTAGGAACTGACCACCAGAAATTATAGTCAAAGCCACATAGATACAAGCCCAAGACAATGTGCTTAGAGTGTGAAGAAAAAAAAAAACCAAGTTATATTTAAGGGAAAACCAATAAAAATAACATCTGATTTTCCAATGGAAATAGTAAAAGCCAGAAGAGCTGGTAAAGATAAACTTCAAGTCATGAATAAGCACAAATGCCAACCCTGACTAATTTACCCATCAAAAATGTCAGTCATGATTGAAGGTGAAAGAAAAATCATAAGGACAAGCTGAAGGCTAACATTGACACCAAACCAGGGCTACAAAAAATGCTATAAAGGATACTGAAGTTCAAATAAAAGGACAATCATCTGCAAGAAGACAGGAAAATAATATGGACACAACTTCCTAGCATATAATACACACATACAAACCCCAAAACACAGATAATGACAGGAACCAAGAAACATTTTTTCAATTATAACCCTATATGTTAATGGAATGAACTTTCCAATCAAAAGATATAGACTACAAACATGAATCAAATATCAAAACCCAACAATCTGATGCCTTCAGGAAACACATCTTATGATGAAAGATATGTACATTCTCAGGGCAAAAAGCTGTTCAAAAATACTGCAAGCTGATGGAAAAAGGAAACAAGCAGGAGGAGTAATTATGATATCTGACAAAAGAGACTTCAAACCAAAAAAAATTGAGATACAAGACAGTACATATTAGTTATGAGGAAGACATCACAATATAGAACATGTACTTATCTAATATAGTCTAAGCCACATTCGCTAAATGACAAATAAACCCAAACATGATACTAGTAGGGGACTTCAACAACTCACTCTCACCATTGGATAGGTAAAAATCCAAAAACTGAACAGAGATACAATGGAGCTTAATCAAACCATAATCCAAATGGACCTGACTGACCTATGTTGAACTTCCATCTCAAAAATAAGGGATACACATAATTTTTGGCAGCTTATGTAACCTTCTGCAAAATAGACCACATACTAGGGCACCAAGCAAACCTCCACATACACAGAAAAGTTGAAATAATATCCTGTACCTTTTATGACCCCATGAAATAAAGCTAGACATCCACAACAAAGTACACATAAAAATACACAAATTCTTGGAAATTAAACACTATGATACTGAACTGAGTAACGAGTTCAGACAGAAGTCAGAATGAAAATTGAAAAATTCCAAGAAATAAATGATAATGATAATGATGATACAGCAATCAATATCTTTAGGATACAAGGAAGACAGTCCCAGAGGAAAGTTTATAGCAATCAATGCCTATATCAAAAATGAAACATCAAAAGTGAACAAATTAACAATCTAACTTAAACCTTTACAGATACTAGAACAATCCAATCCCAAAAACATCAGAATAACAGATATTAGTAAAATTATGGGAGAATATCTGAAATTGAGATAAGGAAAATGATGCAAAGAATCAACCACACAAATAGCTGGTTCTTAGAAAAAAAATCAACAATATTGACAAACCCTAAGCCAAACTGACTGAAGTCAAAAGAGAAATTTCAAATTAATAAAATTACAGATTAAAATGGAGTCATTACAATGGACACTAAGGAAATTCAGAGAACCATAATGTCATACTTCAAAAATTTATACTTTACAAAATTTGACAATCAGAAAGAAATAAATGAATTTCTTAATAGGCAAAAGTTACAAAATTCAATAAGGATGAATTGAATTATGTAACTACTTCTTGAAGAAGTGACAAAACTAAAGAAGCAATTACAAAATGCCTCACCTCACCAAAAAAGGTCCAATATTTGATAAAAAGAAAACTATACACCCATCTCATTGATCAACACAGATGCAAAGATTCTCAGCAAAATTCTAAATTCAGATTCAAAACCGTAAAAGAATTATTTTCTATGATCAAATAGGATTTATCTCAGGCACACAAGATTGGTTTGATCTACACAAATTAATAAATCATTTAAATAAATCCAAGGAACAAAATCACATCATTCTCTGCATAGATACAGTAAAAGTTTTGACCAGAACATCACTTTATGATTACAGTCCTTAAGACAATTAGAATGGAAGGAACATCAATTAAATAAAGACTATACAGGAAGACTGCAGCAAACATCATTATAAATGGTGAAATTCTTTTTTACTTTCCTCGCATATTTTTCCTCCCAAATTTTTTCTAATAATACAAGCTAAATAGTAAAATTCCTCCCCTTCAATCCTCCCCATTGCACTCTTCCCTCCTCTGCCCCTCCCTATCACCTCTTCCCTCCTTCCCTCTCTCCTGGGGTGTCCCCCTTCCTCCCTCCCATCTCCTAGAGCATCCATTACTGTGAGCACCTAACCTCCATCTGAATCCTTCATCCAAGTGAGGGTTCAGGACTCAGTGGCATAGCCCAGAGCCCCTTCTTGGGCTCCCCTTTAATATGGGAACTCTATTGTGACTGTTTAATCCCTTGCCTCTAAGAATCCTACTGCCTGGGGCCTTCTTCCCTGTGATCCATGCTAGATTTGGGGGGTTCATTGATATGACAGCCATTGCTCAGGCAGATAAAGTCCAATCTTGGCTGCTGTAGTCCTAACTTGTGTAGAGTATCTTGCATATCATTGGTCCTCCCCATCTTTAGGCTCTTAAAATCTTGCCACTCCCTCTTCCACAAGGTTCCCTGAGCTTTAGGATGGGGAGACAATCAGCTGGTCTAGATCCAGGTGAAGAATGTAGGGTCTTTGGTATTCTGAATTATGGTTTGTTGTTCTCAGTTTTGCTTTTCCTGCACTGCCCTTGGCTGCTTCCAGAATGGTATTGAAGGTCATTTCCTAAACGAAGATAAAAGACTGTTTAAACAAAGATCTTAATATAAGAGGAAACTCAAAGTTAGGTGGAAGAATAGGAGTAGGACACAGCAGTGTTAGGGGTCGGGGGTGGAGAGTCAGTGTTCTATTTGCCAGATGGTTACCATCTATCTGTCAGTCCATATATCCTCCCTGATTAGTGAGATCAAACCCATACAGTCCTAAGTGACCAGGAAGGGAAGTGAGAGTGAACTGTACCAGATATCTCACTACTTACATGCAATACATGAGGATGGCCTATTTTCTCTATTGAAGCTTGATCCCATATCTCCTTTTTTTCGAGGTCCTCCTTCCCCTTCCTTCCTATTTATAATCCTTTGTGACTACCATGGGTATTACAGAGATTTACCTCTGAATATGTCATTAAGTGGGGCTGGAACTAGGAGTACATACAGTGTCTTAATTTTGTGTTTGAGATACTTCACTCAATATAACTTTTTCTAATTCCATCCATTTCCCAGCAAATTTCAGTAACTCATCTGCTTTGATGGTTGAGTAGCATTCCACTGTACAAATGTACCACATTCTCATTATCCATTCATCAACTGTTGGGCATTTGGGTTGATTCCATTACTTTGCTATTGAAAATAGTGTTGCTTTGAAGATGTTTGTGCTTGTGCC
Organism: Typhlomys cinereus; assembly: GCA_023101885.1. Taxonomy (NCBI): domain Eukaryota; kingdom Metazoa; phylum Chordata; class Mammalia; order Rodentia; family Platacanthomyidae; genus Typhlomys; species Typhlomys cinereus. The sequence continues at coordinate 797,260 of JALPQD010000394.1, read as the reverse complement.
ACTGTAGTGAATTTTTGCATTATGGGGTCATATGGCATTTAAATCTTTAACATTTTTAGAAATGGCCATACTGATCGCCAGAGTGGTTGTATAGCCTGCATTCCCACCAGCAATGTATGAGAGTTCCCTTCTTTCCACAGACTCTCCAGCATTTGGTGTTTGTATTATGGATTTTTGTATCCTGACCATATTGAGATGATATTTCAGGGAAGTTTTGATTTGAATTTCCCTGATGCATAGGGATGTGGAGCTTTTCTAAAGATATTTGTTAGACATTTCAATTTTATTTCTGGAAAAGTTTCTTTTGAATTATGTGGCCCATTTTTAATTGGGCCATTTATATCTTTTGTGTTTCATTTTTTAAGTTCTTTGTGCATTGGATATTAGACATCTATCAGGTATGTGGTTAGAGGAGATTTTCTCCCATTCTGTGGGTTGCCTTTTTGCTCTGTTTACAATCTCTTTAGCTGAACAAAAGCTCTTTAATTTCATAAGATCCAATTTGTTGAGTGTTGGTTCTAATAATACCTGTGCTATTGGATTTCTGTTTAGGAACTGTTGTCCTAGCCCAATCAGATTGAGAGAGTTCCCTACCCTTTCAATTAAGGTAAGGTTTTTATAGTCTGTGGCATAATATTAAGGTCCATGATCAACTCAGAATTAATTTTTGTTCATAGTGACAAGTGCAGGTTCAATTTTAATCTTCTGCAAGTGAATATCCATTTTTGCCAACACCATTTCTTGAAGAGGCTCTTCTTTTTCCATTGAGTTTTTTGGGCCACTTCATCAAAAGAGCAAATAACTATAATTATGTGGGCTTCTGTATGGTTTTTCAAGCCTTATCTATTGATTTATGTGTAAATTTTGGAGCCAGAACCAGACTGTTTTTATTACTATGGATTTTTAGTACAGATTAAGATTTGGTATAGTGATACCTCCAGCAATGATTTTGTTACTTGGGTTTTTGCTATCCTGGGCCTTTTGTGCTTCCACATGAATTTTGAGATTTTTTTTTTTGGTGAACTTTTTTAAAGAATTGCTTTGGGATTTTGATCGGCATAATGTTGAATCTGTTTAGAGCTTTTGGTAGCATGGTCATTTTTATGATACTGATTCTGGTGATTCAGGAGCATGGGAGGTCTTTCCACCTTCTGGTGTCTTCTGTAATTTCTTTATTTAGGGTTTTATCATGTCACATGCAAATAGTATATCTTGACTTTTTCCTTTCTGATTTGAACAACATTTATCTCTTTCTCTTTTGTCTTATGGCAAAGACTTAAAGCACAATATTGAATATAAGTGGTAAGAGTATACAACCTTGTCTAGTTCCTGATCAAAAGGAGATATTTCAAGTTTTTCCCCATTTAGTAAAATCCTTTCTGTGGACACCTTGTATGCAGCATTTATTATGTTGATGTAAGATCCTTCCATTCCAACTGTCTCTAGGGTTTTGATCATAAAAGGATGTTGGATCTTGTGAATAGCTTTTTCTGCATCCATGGAGACTATCAGGTGGTCTTGGACTTTGGATTGATTTATATGATGGATTACATATATTGATTTGCATTTGTTGAACCAACCTTGTGTACCTGGGATAAAACCTACTTGATGACAGTGAATGATCTTTTTGATATGTTTTTGAATCTGACTTGCTAAGTTTTTTTGAGAAGTATTCCTTTCGTTGTTATTTTATGGAATAGTTTAAGGAGTAGAGATATTAGTTGTTATTTAAATGTCTGGTAGAATTGTGTGCTGATACCTCTATGGACTGGAATGGATCTCAGGAGAAATAACTTCAGGCAGTAGGATCCTTAGGGGGAAGGAATCAGAGGTATAGGTGTACTCATATCAGTGAGCAACCCAAGGAAAGGCCTCTCAGTCTGCCATGGAGGCTTGAATCTCCATGAGAACAGATGATACAGAGCGAAGCCCATAACACATAGAAACAAAGGACAGGAGAATAGGAAGGAATAGAGTGGCCCACATAGCAATGGGAGGGAGGGGGGCCTAGGATGGGAGGAGGAAGGAAGGGAGGGAGGAAGAAAAGGTAGAAAAAGGGAGGCCAGGAGCATGTATATAAAAATTTAAATTTAATAAATTTATTTTTTTAACTTTTTTATTATTATTTATTCAACTGTGTGCATATGCGTCTGTATGTGCGTGTGTGTGTGTGTGTGTGTGTGTAGAACCACGGACGAATTCGCGAACCACCATGATGCCTCCCCTCCTTCTGCCCCGGGATTCTACAGTCTCCTCGCCCTTACCAGGACCAGAAGCGCAGGCCGCCCCCGCTTCCGCTGGCGGTCATACGTTGGATCTGGGATCCGAACTCAGGACCTTCCGCCTGCAAGAGCAGAGGCTTAACCCCTGAGCCACCTCTCCAGCCCAAAATTTAATAAATTTATTTTAAAAAAGAATTCTGTGCTGAATACATCTGGTCCAAGACATTTTTTGGTGGGAAAATTAAATATTACTTCATCAATTTCCTCATTTGTTTTAGAACTATTCAAATAATTCAAACCTTCCTGATTAATTTAGTAAGTGTGGGCTGTGGGTGTTTTGGGGGGGTTATTATATGCCCTCCCTTCTGGTGAGATTCATACCCCATCAGTTGTAAATGATCAGGAAAGAAAGTCTGTGAACTTAACCAGATGTCTTATTACTTACTTGCAGTCCTTGATGGTGACAAAGGCCCATTTTTATTTTATTTTATTTTATTTTTTTATTAATACATTTTTTTATTATTATTTCAGCTCACACAAACTTAATAGGTACACCAGTTCCCTCCCTCCCTCCTCCTCCCTCTGTACCCCCTTCTCCTCCTCCCCACCCCCCTCCCTTCCCATCCCCCAGTGCTTCCCGCCCCAATTCCCAGAGAGTCCTTTCTTGTGCATGCCTGATTTTCCTCTGGGCCCTCCTCTCCGATGATGAACAAAGACCCAGTGGCCTTTCCCTGAACCCTTTCCCGTGTTCCCCTTAGGTATAGGAACACTGCTGTGGCTGAAAGGCCCATTTTTAATTGAGCCATTTATCTCCTTGGAGTTTAGTTTTTTCTTTTTTTTATTTCCACTCATACAAACTTAATAGGTTCTCCGGTGCCCTCCCTTCTACCAACTCTCCCTGGATCCCTTTCCTCCCTCCCTCTTTCTCCCTGCCCCCTCATCCCTGGAGCATCCTTTAGTGTGAATGTCAAAATTCCCTCTGCTTCCTCCTGTCTAATGAGGTGTATAGACCCAGTAGCATTCTTGTGTTCTACTTTAGTATAGGAACACTATTGTGGCTGTTAATCCCTTGCCTCTAAACATCCTAGTTCCTGTAATCCATGCTAGACTTTGGGGGGTCAATGATACATTGATCATTATACAGGTCATGAAAAGTCCTATTATGGTTACTTCAGCCCTAACTTGTGTGGAGTATCTTGCATATCATTGCTCCACCAATATTTAGGCTCTTACAATCTCACTACCCCCTCTTCTGCAAATTTCCATAAGCTTTAGGATGGGGAGAGATTAGACTGGCCTGGTTCCAGGTGATTAATGTAGGGTCTTTGATGTTCTGAATTATGGTTTGTTGTTTTTTTTTCCACCAGGTTTGCTATTCCTGCATTGCTCTTGGCTTCATCCTGATGGGTATTGGATATCACCGCCTAGCCAGAGATAAAAGCCTGTTAAAATAGAGTCTTACTATAAGAGTAGATTCAAAGGTAGATGGAATAAAAGTAGGAGACCACGTTGAGGGGTGTCAGACTCCCATTTGCAGGATGGATACCTTATATCTGCCAGACTTCATGCCCTCCTGGACTGGTGAGATCAAATCCCCTCAGTTGCAAGTGACCAGGAAGGAAAGGCTGTGAGCTTAACCAGATGTCTCACTGCTTACTTGCATTCCTTGATGGTGGCCTATTTTCTCTGCTGTAACATGGTCCCCTCTCTCCTTGTTTCTGGTGTGGCCCTCCTTCCTCATACCTCCTGTTTATAATCTTTGCAATTATTATAGGTATTACAGAGATTTATCTTTGAGTATGTCACTAAGTGGATTTGGTACTAAGATCCACCTACGAGGAAGTACATACGACACTTAATTTTCTGTGTCTGGGATATTTCATTCAATATAATTTTTTCTAATTCCATCCATTTCCCAAAAAATTTCATTAATTCATCTTTTTGATAGCTGAGTAGTATTCCATTGTATAAATGCACCACATTTTCCTTATCCACTTGTCAACTGTTGGGCATTTGGGTTGATTCCATGACTTAAACAGTGCTGCTATGAACATGATCGTGCTTGTGCATTGAGGTGAATTTTTGCTGTACGGAGGATTATTCCCAAGTGGGAATAGCAGGGTCATATGGAATATCGATCTTTAACTTTATAAGAATTGCTAGACTGCTTGCTAGAGTGGTTGTATAAGTCTGCATTCCCACCAGCAATGTAGGAGAGTTCCCTTCTCAACAATCCTCCCCAGCATTTGGTGTTGTTTGTATTGTGGATTTTTGCCATCCTGACAGGGGAGAGATGATATCTCAGGGAAGTTTTGATTTGCATTTCCCTGATGGCTAAGGATGCAGAGAATTTTTTAAGATATTTGTTAGACATTTCAATTTCGTCCCTGGTAAAGTTTCTTTTGATTCCAAGGTCCATTTTTTAATTGGACCATTTGTTTCCTTGGTGTTTAGTTTTCTAAGTTCTTTGTGCATTCTGCATTATAGAGCGCTATCAGATATGTGGTTAGTGAAGATTTTCTCATTCTGTGGGTTGCCTTTTTGCTCAGGTTACAATCTCTTTATCTGAACAGAAGCTCTTTAGTTTCATAAGATCCCATCTGTTGAGTGTTGATTGTATTGACTGTGCTATTGTATTTCTGACTAGGAACTGTTGGCCTAGTCCAATGAGATGTAGGGAGTTCCTTACCCTTTCAACTAATATAGTCTCTGGCCTTATATTGAGGTCCTTGATCCATTTGGAATTAATTTTTGTACATGGTGACAAGGCCGAGTCCAATTTTAATCTTCTACATGTGGGTATCCAGTTTTGCCAGCACCATTTGTTGATGATGCTGTTCTTTTTCCATTGGGTTTTTTGGGCCCTTTGTCAAAGATCAAATGGCTGTAATTGTGTGGGCTTATATCTGGGGCTTCAACCCTTATCCATTGACCTGTGTGTCTATTTTAGAGCCATTACCAGGCTGTTCTTATTGTTTGGTCAATTTTTTTATTTTTATTTTTATTTTTTTATTTCTTCCACTTATACGAAGTTGATAAGTGTCCCGTTCCCTTTTCTCCCTCCACCCTGCCTGGACCCTCTTGCTCCCTCCACCACTTTTCCCCTTCCTTTCTCCTTTCCCTTCCTTTCTTCCAGTGCCCTCTCCCCCCAATTCTGGAGCATTCTTTAGTGTGCATGTCGCACTTCCCTCTCTGTCCTCCTCTCTGATGAGGTGTAAGGACTCAGTGGCCTTGCCTAGAGCTCTTCTTTGTGTTCCCCTTTACTATGTGAACACTATTGTGGCTGTTAATCGCTTGCCTCTAAGGATTGTAGTGCCTGTGATCCATGCTATATTATGGGGTTTCAATGATATGTTGGTCATTGTGCAGGTAATGTAAAGTCCTATTATGATTACGTCTGCTCTAACTTGTATGAAGTATCTTGCATATTTTTGCTCCTCCCCATCTTTAGGCTCTTACAATCTTACCGCCCCCTCTCCTGCAAATTTCCCTGACCTTTAGGATGGGGAGAGATTAGGATGGTCTGTTTCCAGGTAGTTGATGTATAGTCTCTGATTTTCTGAATTATGGTTTGATGATTTTTTTTTCAGTTTTGCTGCTCCTGCACCTCCCTTAGCTCCATCCTGAAGGGTATTGGATGTCACTCCCTGGCCAGAGATAAAAGGCTGTTAAAATAGAATTTTATTATAAGAGTAGATTCAAGGTAGATGGAATAAGAGTAAGAAACAATTTGCAGGATGGTTGCCTTCTATCTACTAGACTCTATGCCCTCCCTTTCTGGTGAGATCATACCCCATGAAATGCAAGTGACCAGTAAGGAAAGTCTGCAAGCCCAACCAGATGTCTCATTACTTAGTTACAGTCCATGATGGTGGCCTATTTTCTCTGTCATAGCATGACTCCCTCTCTCCTTGTTTCTGGCGGGGCCCTTCTTCCCCTTCCTCCCTCTTAATAATCTTTGCAATTACTGTAGGTATTACAGAGATTTATCTTTGAGTGTGTCTCTAAGTGGGCTTGGTACTAGGATCCACCTATTAGGGAGTATATATGGCACTTAATTTTCTGTGTCTGGGATAGTTCACTCAAAATAATTGTTTCTAATTCCATCCATTTCCCAGAAAATTGATTAATTCATCAATTTTGATGGCTGAGTAGTATTCCATTATATAGATGTACCATATTTTCCTTATCCACTCGTCAACTGTTGGACATTTGTTTTGATTCCATGACTTTGCTATTGTAAACAGTGCTGCTATGAACATGGTCGTGCTTGTGCTATCGAGGTGAATTTTTGCTGTATGGGGGGGGGGTTATTCCCAAAAGTAGAATAGCAGGGTCATATGGCATTTGAATCTTTAACGTTTTTAAGAATCACCAGACAGTTCAGCAGAGTGGTTGTATAAGTCTGCATTTCCACCAGCAATGTAGAAAAGTTTCCTTCTCTCCACATCCTCTCCAGCATTTGGTGCTTTGTATTGTAGATTTTTGTCATGCTGATCAGGGTGAGATGATATCTCAGGGAGGTTTGGATTTGCATTTTCCTGATGGCTAAAGATGAGGAGCATTTTAAGATATTTGTTAGACATTTCACATTTCTTCCCTGGTAAAGTTTCTTTTAAGTTCCAAGGACCATTTTCTTTCTTTCTTTTTTTTAATTTCCACTCATATGAGCTTAACGGGTACACTGGTCCCATCCCTCCCTTCACCCCGTCACCCCCCTGAGACCCCCTCCCCTCCCCCTCCCTCCCCATCTCCCAGTGCCTCCCCCTCCCATCCCCGGACTATCCTTTAATGTGCATGCCAAACTCTCCTCTGGGTCCTCCTCTCTGATGAGGCACAAGGACCCAGTGGCATTTCGCAGAACCCTTTCCTGTGTTCCCCTCAAGCATAGGAACACTACTGTGGCTGTCAATCCCTTGCCTCCAAGAAACCTAGTGCCTTTAGGCCATGTTCGGCTTTGTGGGGTCAATAGTGTGTTGGACATTGTGCAGGGCATTCAAAGTCCAATTATGATTACTTTGGCCCTAACTTATGTGGAGTATCTTGCATATCATTACTCCTCCCATCCTTGTGCTCTTACAATCTTACTGTCCTCCCTTCTGCAAATTTCCCTGAGCTTCAGGATGGGGAGAGATTAGGCTGGCATAGTTCCAGGTGGTTGATATAGAGTCTCTGATGTTCTGGATTATGGTTTGTTGATTTTTTCCCCCAGATTTGCTATTCCTGCATTGCCCTTCATTCCATCCTGATGGGTATTGTATGTCACCCCCTGGCCAGAGATAAAAAGCTGTTAACTAGAGTCTTGTTATAAGAATATATTCAAAGGTAGATATAATAAAAGTAGAAAACCGCAGTAAGGGAAGGGTCAATCACCCATTTGCAAAATGGTTACTTTCTATCTGCCAGACTATATGCCCTCCCCTTCTGGTAAGATCATATCCCATTGGTTGCAAATGATCAGGAAGGAAAGTCTGTGAACTTAACCAGATGTCTCATTACTTACTTTCAGTTCTAGATGGTGGCCTATTACCTCTGCTGTAACATGGTCCTCTCTCTCCTTGTTTTTGGCGTGGCCCTCTTTCCCCATCCCTCCTGTTCATAATCTTTGAAATTACTGGGTTTGGTACTAGGAGCCACCTATTAGGGAGTACATATGGCACTTAATTTTCTATGTCTGGGATACTTCACTCAATATAATTGTTTCTAATTCCATTCACTTCCCAGAAAATTGATTAATTCACCATTTTTGATGGCTGAGTAGTACTCCATTATATAGATGTACCATATTTTCCTTATCCACTCGTCAACTGTTGGACATTTATTTTGATTCCATGACTTTGCTATTGTAAACAGTGCTGCTATGAACATGGTCATGATTGAGCTATCGAGATGAATTTTTGCTGTATGGGGGGTTGTTCCCAAAAGTAGAATCCCAGGGCCATATGGCATTTCAATCTTTAATTTCTTTAAGAATTTCCAGATGGCTCACCAGAGTGTGGTATGAGCCTGCATTCAAACCAGCAATGTAGGAGAGTTCCCCTCTCTCCACATCCTCTCCAGTACTTGGTGTTTGTACTGTGGATTTTTACCATCCTGACAGGTGAGAGATGATATCTCAGGGAAGTTTTGATTTGCATTTCCCTGATGGCTAAGGATGTGGAACATTTTTTAAGATATTTGTCAGACATTTTAATTTCATCCCTGGTAAAGTTTCTTTTGAGTTCCAGGGCCCATTTTTTAATTGGGCCATTGTTTTCCTTGGAGTTTAGTTTTCTAAGTTCTTTGTGCACTCTGGATAATAGAGCTCTACCAGATATGTGGTTAGTGAAGATTTTCTCCCATTCTGTGGGTTGCCATTGTGCTCAGGTTACAATCTCTTCATCTGAACAGTAGCTTTTTAATTTCACAAGATACCATCTGTTGAGAGTTGATTGTCATGACTATGCTATTGGATGTCCATTTAGGAACTGTTGGCCTAGCCCAATCAGCTCGATGGATTTCCCTTCCCTTTCAACTATGGTTTTATAGTCTCTGGCCTTATATCGAGGTCCTTGATCCATTTGGAATTAATTCTTGTACATGGTGACAAGTACGGGTCCAGCTTTAATCTTCTGCATGTGGAGATCCAGTTTTGCCAGGACCATTTGTTGAAGATACTGTTCTTTTTCCATTGGATTTTTTGGGCCACTTTATCAAAGATCAAATGGCTGTAGTTGTGTGTGCTTATATCTGGGTCTTCAACCCTTATCCATTGATCTGTGTGTCTATTTTGAGGCCAGTACCCAGCTGTTTGTATAACTATGGATTTGTAATATAGACTAAGTTTTGGTATGGTGATACCTCCAGCAGTGTTTTTGTTACTCAGGATTGTTTTTGCTATCCTGGGTCTTTTGTGCCTCCATATGAATTTTGAGATTGTTTGGTCAACCTCTTTAAAGAAGTGCTTTGGGATTTTAATTGGTATAGCACTGAATCTGTATATTGCCTTTGGTAGGATGGTCATTTCTACGATGTTGATTCTGCCAATCCAGGAACATGGCAGGTCTTTCCACCTTCTGGTGTCTTCTGCAATTTCCTTCTTTAGGGTTTTAAAATTTTCATTGTAAAGCTCTCTTACTTCCTTTGTTAGCTTTATACCAAGGTATTTCATTATTTTAGGGGCTATAGTAAATGGGATTGTTTCTCTCAGGGCTTTTTCACTTCTTTCATTCTGGGCATATAGGAAGGCCACTGATTTTTGTACATTTATTTTGTATCCTGGCACCCTGCCGAATGTCTGTATTAGTTCCAGGAGCTTCCTGGTGGATTTTTTTTATTATTATTTCAGCTCATACAAACTTAATAGGTACACCAGTTCCCTTCCTCCCTCCTCCTCCCCCCGAATCCCCTGCTCCCCCCCTCCTTCCCCCTCCCTCCCCATGCCCCAGTGCCTCCCGCCCCAATTCCTAGAGAGTCCTTTCTTGTGCATGCCTGATTCTCCTCTGGGCCCTCCTCTCCGATGACGTACAAGGACCCAGTGGCCTTTCCTGAACCCTTTCCCGTGTTCCCCTTAAGTATAGGAACACTGCTGTGGCTGCCAATCCCTTGCCTCCAAGGATCTTGGTGCCTTTAGCAGATGCTAGATTTTGTGAGGTCAATAGTGTGTTGGACATTGCGCAGGGCATGCAAAGTCCAATTATGATTGCTTCGGCCCTAACTTGTGTGGAGCATCTTGCAAATCATTGCTCCTCCCATCCTTTTGCTCTTACACTCTTACTGGCCCCTCTACCGCAAATGACCCTGAGCTTCAGGATGGGGAGAGATTAGGCTGGCCTAGTTCTAAGTGGTTGATATAGAGTCTCTGAAGTTCTGGATTGTGGTTTGTTGATTTTCTTTTGCAGTTTTGTTGCTCCTGCAATGCCCTTCACTCCATCCTGATGAGCATTGTACGTCACCCCCTGGCCAGAGACAAAAAGCTGTTAAACTAGAGTCTTGTTACGAGAGCACATTCAAAGGTAGATGTAATAAAAGTAGGAAACCACAGTGAGGGAGGGGTCTATCACCCATTTGCAAAATGGTTACTTTTTATCTGCCAGACTATATGCCCTCCTCTTCTGGTGAGATCATACCCCCTCAGTAGTAAATGATCAGGAACGAAAGTCTGTGAACTCAATCAGATGTCTCATTACTTACTTGCAGTCCTTGATGGAGGCCTATTTTCTCTGCTGTAAATGGTCCCCTCTCTCCTTGTTTCTGCTGTGGCCCTCCTGCCCCATCCCTCCTGTTCATAATCCTTGCAATTACTGTAGGTATTACAGAGATTTTTCTTTGAGTGTCTCTAGGTGGGCTGGGTGGGTTTGGTACTAGGAGCCACCTATTAGGGAGTACATATGGCACTTAATTTTCTGGGTCTGGGATACTTCACTTAATATAATTGTTTCTAATGACATTCATTTCCCGGCAAATTCCAGTAATTCATCATTTTTGATGGCCGAGTAGTACTCCATTGTATAGATGTACCACAATTTCCTTATCCACTCGTCAACTGTTGGATATTTGGGTTGATTCCATGACTTTGCTATTGTAAACAGTGCTGCTATGAACATGGTCGTGCTATGGTGTGTTATCAAGGGGAACCTCTGCTGTATGGGGGGTTATTCCCAAAAGTGGAATAGTAGGGTCATATGGCATTTCAATCTTTACTTTCTTTAAGAATCTCCAGATGGCTCGCTAGAGTGGCTGTATGAGCCTGCATTCCCACCAGCAATGTAGGAGAGTTCCCCTCTCTCCACATCCTCTCCAGCATTTGTTGTTGTTTGTATTGTGGATTTTTGCCATCCTGACCGGGGTGAGATGATATCTCAGGGAAGTTTTGATTTGCATTTCCCTGATGGCTAAAGAAGTGGAGCATTTTTGATGATATTTATTAGACATTTTAATTTCATCCCTGGTAAAGTTTCTTTTAAGTTCCAGGGCCCATTTTTTAATTGGTCATTGATTTCCTTGGTGTTTAGTTTTCTATGTTCTTTGTGCACTCTGGACAGCAGAGCTCTATCAGATGTGTGGTTAGTGAAGATTTTCTCCCATTCCGTGGGTTGCCTTTGAGCTCATGTTACAATCTCTTTATCTAATTTTTGAGATCACTCAGGTATAAGATCATGTCAGCTGCAAATAGGGATAGCTTGACTTCTTCCTTGCTGATTTGAATCCATCTTATGTACCTTTCTTGTCTTATGGCTTCAGCTAAGACTTCAAGTACAATATTGAATAGCAGTGTTGAGAGTGAACTGCTTTGTCTAGTCCCTGATCGAAGTGGGAATGTTTCAAGCTTTTCCCCATTGAGTATAATCCTTGCTGTCGGCTTGTTGACAACTTTTATTAGATTGATAAAGGTTCCTTCCATTCCAACTGTCTCTAGGGTTTTGATCATAAAAGGCTCTTGGATCTTGTCAAAAGCTTTTTCTGCATCTATCGAGAGTATCATGTGGTCTTGTACTTTGGACTGGTTTATATGGTGAAGTACATTAATTGATTTGTTTATGTTGAACCAACCTTTTGTGCCAGGGATAAAGTCTACTTGATCTTTGTGAATGATCTTTTTGATATGTTTTTGAATCTGATTTGCTAAGACTTTGTTGAGAATCTTTGCATCTGTGTTCATCAGAGAGATAGGCCTATAGTTTTCTTTTTTAAGTGTATCTTTATTAAATTTTGGGATTAAGATGATATTAGCTTCATAGAAGGAATTTGGTAGTGTTCCTTCCTTTGCTATTTGATGGAACAGTTTAAGCAGTATTGGTGTTATTAGCTCCCTAAATGTCTGGTAGAACTCTGAGCTGAATCCATCTGGTCCAGGAGATTTCTTGGTGGGAAGATTTGAGATTACTTCCTCAATTTCCTCATATGTTATAGGACTATTTAAATAATTCACAACTTCCTGATTCAATTTAGGTAAGTTGTGTTTACTTAGGAATTCATCCATTTCTTTTTTGTTGTCAAATTTCACAGAGTATAAATTTTTGAAATATCGTCTTATAATTCTCTGGATTTCTTGAGTGTCAGTAGTGATAACTCCATTTTCATTTCTAATTTTGTTAATTTGTGTTTTCTCTCTCGCATTTTGTTAACTTCGTTAGGGGTGTATCAATCTTATTGATTTTTTCAAAAATCCAGCTTTTTGACTGGTTGATTTTCTGTATCATTTTCCTAATCTTGATTTTGGATATTTCTCCCCTTATTTTGCTAATCTCCTCTCTTCTACTACTTTTGGGATCAGATTGCTCTAGTTTCTCTAAAGCTTTAAGCTGCATTGTGAAGTTATTTATTTCTGATGTTTCCATTTTTGTGATGTACGCATTAAAGCTATGAACTTACCTCTTAGGACAGCTTTCTTAGTGTCCCAGAGATTTTGGTAAGTTGTATTTTCGTTATTGTTCGCTTTTAGGAAATCTTGAATTTCCTTTTTAATTTGTTCCTGAATCCAGTTCTCATTCAGCATCATATTGTTAAGTTTCCAGGAGTTAGTGTATTTTCTCTTGTTTGTTGTGTTGTGGATGTCCAGCTTTAGGCTGTAATGGTCTGACAGGGCACAGGCTAGAATTTCAACTTTTTTGTATATGTGTAGATTCGTTTTGTGGCCCAATATGTGATCTATTTTGGAGAAAGTTCCGTGTGCTGCTGAGAAAAGTGTGTATTCTTTGGTGTGTGGATGAAAAGTTTGATAGAGATCTATAAGGTCCATTTCTTTCAGGGTTTGATTAAGTTCCAAAGTGTCTCTGTTAAGCTTTTGACCTGTTGATCTATCCCATGTTGAGAGGGCGGTGTTGAAATCCCCAAGAATTATCGTTTGGGGATTGATTTCTCGCTTTAGATGCTGTAGGATTTTCTTAGTGAATGTGGAGTAGCCGATATTGGGTGCATATATGTTCAGTATTGTGAAGTCTTCCTGGTGAATTGTACCTGTGACTAAAATGTAGTATCCCTCTGTGTCTTTTATGAATTTTTTTGGTTTGAAGTCCACTTTTTCTGACAGCATAATGGTTACCCCTGCCTGTTTCCTGGTTCCATTACCTTGCAGAATTTTGGACCAGCCTTTCATTTTGAGGATGTGCCTGTCTTTTGTGGTGAGATGAGTTTTCTGAAGACAGCAGGTTGATGGGTTTTACTTTTTAATCCAAGTATGTAATCTATGTCTCTTGATTGGTGAGTTAATAACATTGACATTTAATGTTATAATGGAGAAATTATTTTTAAATCTGGACATTTTTTATGATTAGTGGATTTTGTAAGCATGTTGTTTGATGTTTATGTTTTGGTGGTATTATACTTCCCTTCTGTCCTTCTGGATACACTTCAAGTTTGAGTATCATTTCTAGCCTTTTTAAGGCCTGCTTTGGTAGACATGTATCCCTTTAAATTGTCTTTGTGCTGGACAACTTTTCTTTCTCCCTCAATCATGACAGATAGTTTTGGCGGGTATATCAGTCTGGGTTGGCATTTTTGCTCATTTATTACTTGAAGTACATCTCTCCAAGCTCTTCTTGTTTTTACTGTTTACATTGAGAAGTCATTTGTTATTTTAATATGTTTACCTTTAAAAGTGACTTGCTTTTTTCTCTTGAAGCTCTCCGCACCTTTTCTTTGTCTTGAATGTGGAGTGTTTTGACTATTATTTGCTGTGGCAATTTTCTATTTTGGTCATATCTGTTTGGATTGCAAAATGCCTCTTGTATTTGGATAAGCCTGTCATTCTTTAGTTGAGGGAAGTTTTCATTTATGACAATTTGAAAAGTTTCCTCAGTTGTGGTATTTTGGGATTCTTGCTCTGGTATTCCGTGAATGCGCATGTTAGGCTTCTTCAGGGTGTCCCATATCTCTTGAATATTCCTCTCAAGTATCTTTTAGGCTTTAACTATCTCTCGCATTGAGCTGGTTAGTTTTCCACTTTGTCTTCAAGATCTGAAATTCTATTTTCTGCTTCGTTAGTTCTGCTGATATGACTTTCTGTTGAGTTTTGGGTTGAAGATAACTTGTCTTTTAGTTCGATTTCAAACTCTGCCTGAGACGGTTTTAACTGCTCTATGCCTTTTTTTTGTTTCTTGAACTGTTTTTCTCAACTTCTCCAAGTGCCGTTGTGTTCTTGTTCAAAGTGGTTGATGCGGTTGTTTAACTCCTCTTGGATTTCTTCTTTCATAGTATTAACCATGATAATGTTCATAATTTGAAAGTCGTTATCTTGGTCTGGCTTTCTTGGCTATTTTCTGTGAGTTTGTTCTGGTTGGACTCCATCATTATTGGGTTAATTCTTTCGGTGGGAGATTGGTCTTCTTGGGTTTTGTTTCTCATGGATCTGCACTTTGACTTGGGCATTGTTGTTTTGTCTTTTAGGACCTTTCCGTTTCTGTGTGTTTTTGACTGAACTGATTTAGTTGGTATTAGTACACTTGGGCAGTTATTACTAGTGCTTGCCTTGGAGTTGGGTACGTTTGTCTTTTGTTATCCTTACTTCCTAGATGAGGCTATTATGCTGTTAGTACATCAGTTAAGTCAGGTTTAGTAGACAGGGGGTGAATATTAGTGTGGTAGTGCACTTTTACGATTTAGTATCTTGGTGATATGTGAGGGTGAGTGGTGTAATCCCTGGAGTTGTATATGTTTTTGGGGTGGCTGTATGGAAAAGTTAATCTATAGTGATTAAGGCTAGAAAGGAACAGTAAGGTGATAAAAAGGAGGTTTACTTATCTTTACACTGTATGTGAAGAATCTTTCCTATGTGATAGGATGATTGTAGGGGTCTTCAGATGTATGGCCTTTGATCCTTAGAACTTTGCTTGAGTTTCCTTTGGACTCTATTGAATTCTGAGTAGCAGTGTGTCTTCCGTGGACCTCGTGCATGGGTCCCCGGTGGGCTGGAGAGGCAGAGGGTCTGATGTTGATGGCAGAATTCTTCACCTGGGACCTGGGACATGGCTTAGTGGCCCACCCAAGCTCCAGGGATGGAGGAATGTGAGCAAGTCTTGTCTGTTCGGGTGAACAGGCAGGCAGGAGGAAGAAAGGGGCTGGGGCCCGGGGTGTTGCCCAGGCAAAACCAGAGGCAGCCTGGTTGTTGCGCTCCAGCTGGCTGGTGGGAGGCGCTGTGACACGAGGCCACCTGAGGGGCTGGGCAAACTCCTGGGTTTGGAGGACTGGGAGCATGGTCCGGGATTTTAATTTCTATAGCATTAAATCTGTATAATGCCTTTGGTAGGATGGTCATTTTTAGAATATTGATTCTGCCAATCTAGGAACATGGGAGGTCTTTCCACCTTTTTGTTTGTTCTGTAATTTCTTTCATTAGGGTTTTAAAGTTTTCATTGTAAAGGGCTCTTACTTCCTTGGTTAGGTTTATACCAAGGCATTTCCTTTATTTAGGGGCTATAGTAAATGGGCTTGTTTCTCTGAGGGCTTTTTTACTTTTTTCATCCTTGGTGTATAGTAAGGCCACTGATTTTTGCACTTTTATTTTGTAACCTGCCATACTGCAAAACTTCTGTATTAGTTCCAGAAGTTTCCTGGTGGAGTTTTTAGAATCACTCAGACATATCGTCATGTTGTCTGCAGATAGAGATATCTTGACTTCATATGTTTGTTAGTCTCCTTGATTTTGGGGTCCTGTGAGATAGTGATTTTCTGGGCATAATCATTGAGTAGGAGAAACGCATTGTTGAGGGTCAGTGAGTTGATGCTTTTCTTACCAGGAGTGATACTCTTGACAATTCCTCTTGATATCACATGAAATGTGTGGAATGTCTTATGTGTGTGCATGCTGTGATGATTGTGTCTTCATAGGTGTCAGTGAATTTTCATGACTTTACATAGGCCTATTTCTGGTGTGTGTGGACCTGACCTCTTTGTGTGTGTCCCTGTGTTTTATTGAGCACAAATAGACCTGTCCAGCCCAATGTGTAGGCAATGAGTTTGGAGGTCAGAGGAGTTTTGAAGGTAGACACACTCCTTCCACCATGCAGGGCTCTGGGCTTTCAACCTAGGTGGTGATGTTCTCTCACCCACACTTGTAGTTACTGATGCATGTCTTCAACAAGACTATCAAGTTTTGGTCCTTTATTTGTTAAAAACACTTATATTTTAGCTGAGTTCCCTCAAAACAGTAACCATATGAATTATACCTTTTTCACACTTAGATATATGGAAGCTTCAACCCAATTGGTACTCTTACTCCCATGTTTCCTTCCATACCTTTTCTTTCTTCAATCTTTTGTTCCACAAACTCCCTTGGAAATTGAATCTGCCCTAATATGCAGTAATCTCCCACCTTTTCCCAAGGCTGGATGTAAAGTGCAGGGTAAGTCATTGTCTGTGTTGACAGAATGATGGTGACAATGCTCTCGGTGTTTGGTTGAAAATGATGTGGGTGTGAAGGCATGTAAATCACAGGTGTTCATGCTCCAAATTTCTTTTCTAGATGATCCAGGGCCCCCTCCAGTGGCATTATTCGGAAATGATCCCCCAGTTGTAGACTTGGTAATTACGCAAGTGGAAATTTTCCGTGAAGTGAATCTAACCTCTCAAACTACTTGAGCACTGTACCTTAGAACTAACCCACTTTGGGTGTTGAGGAGCTTCATAGTTGAGAAATTCACTTCCTTCTTCATGAAAGCTATTTCTTTTCTATCTTATATGTACCCTAAGTTGATATATGAACATTTGAAGGCTGATTGGAGGTGAAAGTGGTCTCTGTTTTAGCACACTGTGGTAGTTGAGTTTTCAGTTGAATGCCAGTTTGAACTACCAAGGAAGAGCCCTGTCCTCAATGAAATCGCAAAAGGGAACCCCTAAGAACACTGTGTTAGATTCCATTCTCCCTTCCATCTCCTTTGCATCCATTCAGCAGTCTGTCCTTTCTGCCAATGCTCCATCACCTCATTTGCCATCTTCTGTCCCATCCTTATGTACACACACACACACACACACACACATCATCATCATCATCATCATCATCAGACCTCACATCAACAGATTTGAATTTATCGACAGCTTGTTCCCATTTGCCCATGTACCCCCGTCCACTTTCTTTAAATGTTAACTTCAGTTTGGTGTTGAGGAATAAGGGTGGGTTTGTCATCTTGAAAAGTTAACATAATCATTTTATCTCTTTCTTCTCCAAAGAACAAATTTGGGTTGTGTACACACATGGTCCTGTGCATACATTCACTTAGGAAACATTCTAGTCACAGATATAATCTTTCAGGGTTCGTGTGTTTGATCTTGAAGGGACAGAAAATTACTGCTTTCTGTCAAGGTCATAAAAGGGTAGGGTAGATGAATCCTAGCTGGTATGCTCTTCGTGAAATGGATCCTCTTCCTGAGTTTGTAAGAGTGTGGTGAGCACTTTGTACAAAGGTGTCTACAACCTCTCTTGGGTGCCTCTGATGCTCAGGAGAAGCAGGGAAAATTTTGCTGTTTCTTTAACTTTTCTGTTTGACTTAATTGCAGAACCCAAATGTGCCTGTTTCACCTGGACAAGAAAAAATTGAAGCTTGTGCTGGGGACTTTTTGGCACTGGAGGGTCCTCAGGTCACAGGATCAAAATCCCCAGTGAACCCAGTGAATACCCACAGGATGAGCCAGGCTCCCTCAAGTGTACAGCCTTGTGCAACTCCTCTGCCTTTTTTGCCACTAAGTGATGGCCCCAACTTTCCACCTGCTCCATCAACAAATAGGCCTTCGACAAAATATATGTATGTTAGTCCCCGTGATTTTGGGTTCCTGTGAGAGAGTGATTTTCTAGGCATAACCATCGAGTGGGAGAACCGCATCTCTGAGAGTCAGCAAGTTGACGCTTATCTTACCAGGAGTGATACTCTTGACAATTCCTCTTGATACCACTTGATATGTGTGGAATGTCTTCTGTGTGGGCATGCTGTGATGATTGTGCCTTCATAGGTGTCATGGAATTTCCACGACTTTACATAGACTTACATCTGGAGTGTGTGGACCTGACCTCTTTGTGTGTGTGTCCTTATGTTTTTATTGAGCACAAATAGGCCTGCCCAGCCAAATGCATGGGCAATGAATTTGGAAGTGAGAGTTTTGAAGTTGGGCCCACTCCTTCCACCATGCTGGGCTCTGGGCTTTCAACCTAGGTGGTGATGTTTGCCCATCCACACTTGTACTCACTGATGCATGTCTCCAACAAGACTTTTCTGTTTTGGCTCTATTTCTTAAAAGCACTTACATTTCAGCTGAGTTCCCTCAAAACACTAACCCTAGAATTACAGCTCTTTCACACTTAGATATATGGAAGCTTCAATCCAATTGTTTCTGTTACTCCCATGTTTCCTTCCACACCTTTCCTCTCTTCAATCTTTTGTTCCACAAACTCCCATGGAAATTGAATCTGCCCTAATATACAGTAATCTCCCACCGTTTTCCAAGGCTGGTTGTAAAGTGCAGGGTAAGTCAGGTCTGTGTTGACAGAATGAAGGTGACGATTCTCTTGGTGTTTGGTTGAAAATGATGTGGGTGTGAAGGCATGTAAGTCACAGGTGTTCATGCTCTGAATTTCTTTTCTAGATGATCCAGGGCCCCCTCCAGTGGCATCCTTGGGAAGTGGTGCCCCAGTTGTTGACTCAGTAAGTATCCAAGTGGAAATTTTCCGTGAAGTGAATTTAACCTCTCAAATTACTTGAGCGCTGTAGCTTAGAGCTCACCCACTTTGGGTGTTGAAGAGCTTTGTAGTTGAGAAATTCACTTCCTTCTTTTAAAAAATTTTTTGATTTGTTTCTGCTCATACAAACATAATAGGAACCCTGTCCCCTCCCTCCCTCCACCCTTCCCTGGACCTCCCTGTTCCCTCCCTGTTTTGTCCCTTCCTTTCCCCCTCCCTCCCTTTCTCCCAGTGCCCCCTCCCCGCATCTCTGAAGCATCCTTTAATGAGTATATCAAACTTTCCTCTGGGTTCTCCTCTCTGATGAGGTGTATCACTTCCTTCTTAATGAAAGCTATTTCTTTTCTATCTTGTGTGTACCTTAAGTTGATATATGATGATTGTAAGGCTGATCAGAGGTGAAAATGTTCTCTGTTTTAGTACACTGTGGTAGTTGGGTTTTCAGTTGAAAGCCAGTTTGAACTACCAAGGAAGAGCCTTATGTTCAATGAAATCGCAAAACACAAACCCTAGGAACACTGCGTTAGAGTTCCATTCTCCCCTTCTGTTAACTTTGCATCCATTCAGCAGTGTCTGCATTCTGCTAACACTCCATCACCCCATTTTCCATCTTCTCTCCATGCATGCATTCACACACACACACACACACACACACACACACACATCATCATCAGACCTTACATCAACAGATTTGAATTTATCGACAGCTTGTTCCCATTTGCCCATGTACCCCCGTCCACTTTCTTTAAATGTTAACTTCAGTTTGGTGTTGAGGAATAAGGGTGGGTTTGTCATCTTGAAAAGTTAACATAATCATTTTATCTCTTTCTTCTCCAAAGAACAAATTTGGGTTGTGTACACACATGGTCCTGTGCATACATTCACTTAGGAAACATTCTAGTCACAGATATAATCTTTCAGGGTTCGTGTGTTTGATCTTGAAGGGACAGAAAATTACTGCTTTCTGTCAAGGTCATAAAAGGGTAGGGTAGATGAATCCTAGCTGGTATGCTCTTCGTGAAATGGATCCTCTTCCTGAGTTTGTAAGAGTGTGGTGAGCACTTTGTACAAAGGTGTCTACAACCTCTCTTGGGTGCCTCTGATGCTCAGGAGAAGCAGGGAAAATTTTGCTGTTTCTTTAACTTTTCTGTTTGACTTAATTGCAGAACCCAAATGTGCCTGTTTCACCTGGACAAGAAAAAATTGAAGCTTGTGCTGGGGACTTTTTGGCACTGGAGGGTCCTCAGGTCACAGGATCGAAATCCCCAGTGAACCCAGTGAATACCCACAGGATGAGCCAGGCTCCCTCAAGTGTACAGCCTTGTGCAACTCCTCTGCCTTTTATGTCACTGAGTGATGGCCCCAACTTTCCACCTGCTCCATCAACAAGTAGGCCTTTGACAAAATATATGTATGTTAGTCCCCGTGATTTTGGGTTCCTGTGAGAGAGTGATTTTCTGGGCATAATCATCGAGTGGGAGAACCGCATCTCTGAGAGTCAGCAAGTTGACGCTTATCTTACCAGGAGTGATACTCTTGACAATTCCTCTTGATACCACTTGATATGTGTGGAATGTCTTCTGTGTGGGCATGCTGTGATGATTGTGCCTTCATAGGTGTCATGGAATTTCCACGGAATTACATAGACTTACATCTGGAGTGTGTGGACCTGACCTCTTTGTGTGTGTGTCCTTATGTTTTTATTGAACACAAATAGGCCTGCCCAGCCAAATGCATGGGCAATGAATTTGGAAGTGAGAGTTTTGAAGTTGGGCCCACTCCTTCCACCATGCTGGGCTCTGGGCTTTCAACCTAGGTGGTGATGTTTGCCCATCCACACTTGTACTCACTGATGCATGTCTCCAACAAGACTATTCTGTTTTGGCTCTTTATTTCTTAAAAGCACTTACATTTCAGCTGAGTTCCCTCAAACACTAACCCTAGAATTACAGCTCTTTCATACTTAGATATATGGAAGCTTCAATCCAATTGTTTCTGTTACTCCCATGTTTCCTTCCACACCTTTCCTCTCTTCAATCTTTTGTTCCACAAACTCCCATGGAAATTGAATCTGCCCTAATATACAGTAATCTCCCACCGTTTTCCAAGGCTGGTTGTAAAGTGCAGGGTAAGTCAGGTCTGTGTTGACAGAATGAAGGTGACGATTCTCTTGGTGTTTGGTTGAAAATGATGTGGGTGTGAAGGCATGTAAGTCACAGGTGTTCATGCTCTGAATTTCTTTTCTAGATGATCCAGGGCCCCCTCCAGTGGCATCCTTGGGAAGTGGTGCCCCAGTTGTTGACTCAGTAAGTATCCAAGTGGAAATTTTCCGTGAAGTGAATCTAACCTCTCAAACTACTTGAGCACTGTAGCTTAGAGCTAACCCACTTTGGGTGTTGAAGAGCTTTGTAGTTGAGAAATTCACTTCCTTCTTCATGAAAGCTATTTCTTTTCTATCTTGTATATAACCTGTTTTGATATGTCAAGATTGTAAGGCTGATCGGAGGTGAAAGTGGTCTCTGTTTTAGAACATTGTGGTTGTTGGTGTTTCAGTTGAAAGCCAGTTTGAGCTACCAAGGAAGAGCCCTGTCCTCAATGAAATCGCAAAAGAGAACCCCTAGGAACACTGCGTTAGAATTCCATTCCTCCCTTCTGTCACCTTTGCATCCATTCAGCAGTCTGTCCTTTCCGCCAACACTCCATCACCTCATTTACCATCTTCTTTCCCATCCTTGTGTACACACACACACACGCACACACACACACATATGCACGCACACACACATTTTGTCATCCCTCATGTCACAGATTTGAATTTATTGACAGCTTGTTCCCATTTGCCCATGTCCCTTGGTCCACTTTCTTTGAATATTAACTTCAATTTGGTGTTGAGAATAAGGGTGGGTTTGTCAGCTTGAAAAGTTAACATAAAATTTGTCTCATGTATTTGGTATATGTATACACATAGTCATGTATATACATTTACCTTGTTATACTCTAGACATAGATATATTCTTCCTGGGTACATGTGTTTGATATTGAAGGGAAAGAAAGTTATTGCTTACTGTTAAGTAAAATGTTTAGGTTACATAACCTAGTTGGTATACTATGTGCCAAATCTCATCTCTCTATGTAATAGTGTGGTGCTTTCTTCAAAGGTGTCAATATCTGTCTTGTATGCCTCTGATGCTTGAGGGGAGTATTGTACATTGTGCTTTTTCTTTGACCACTCTGTTGGACTTTGTTGCAGAATTGAAATGTGTCTGTTTCAACTCTACAGGAACAAATAGAAGCTTCACCCGGGGATATTTTGTCACCACTGGATCCTCAGGTCACAGGACAAATGTCCCCAATGAAGCTAGTGAACTCATACAGGATGAGGAAGTCTTGCCTGAGGGCACAGTCTTGTGCACCTCCTCCGCTTTTTATGGCAATGAGTGATTGTCCCGACATTCCACCTGCTGTACTAACAAGTAGGCATTAGAGAAAAACATATACTTATGCTAGTCTCTTTGTTTTTTAGGATGATCAGAGATAATGGTTTTTCTGTGCATATTTATCAAGTGGGAGAACTGAATCTCTGAGTGTTTGGGAGGGTTTGCTGTTCTCCCAGAAGTAATTCTGTTGAGATTTCCTCTTAATTCAACTTGAAATATGTGAAATCTTTTCTGGATGCATGTTGTGATGATTCTGCCTTAGTAGGTGAGAGTGAATTTCTTTTTCATTATGTAGAACTATTTTCTGTGTGTGTGGACATGACCTGTTTGTGTGTGTTTTTATTCAACACAAACATGATTGTCAGGGTACATTTATATGCTGTGAATGTGGAAGTGAGAGGAGCACTTTGAAGGTTGGTGCACTCCTTCCACCCATGTGGTCTCTGGGTTTTAAACGTAGGTGTTCAAGTTTATGCACAGGTACTTTTACTTTTTGACACACGTCTCCAACAATACAGTCCTGTTTTGCTTCTTTGTTTCTCAAACAACCTTATATTTCAGCTATATTCCCTCAAAATACTAATGCAATGAATTATATGCTCTTTTATATTTGCATGGGTGCTTCAATCCCCTTAGTTTTTGTTACTCCCATGTTTCCTTCTCCATCTTTCTTCTCTGCAAGCTTTTATACCTTTTTCATAGTGAGGAACATATGTTTCTCATTCCCACAATACTTATACAGGAGGTCAGTGGATAGCTTTTATGTGTTTGTTCTCTTCATCTATCCTTGGATCTCAGGTGCTACAGATGATGCCAAAAACCTTTTCCTTCTCGTCTTTTGAGACCATTCCCATTTTCCTTTTTTCCCTGTTCATGTTCAGGTGTGTCAACTATGTGTGTGCGTCCATGTATGTTTTTCATGTGGTTGACTATAAGAGTACATATATTTATTTGCATGTGTGGCTAATGGGTCATTATGTAATATTGTGACATTGTCCTAGGTTGCTCTGCCTCTTTCTGTCTCTTTGTCTCTCTCTGTTTCTCTGTCTCTGTCTCCGTCTCTCTCTATCTCTCTCTCTCCCTCTCTTTCTCTCTCTCTCTTATTAGATGTTTGAGTAATCTCCATGTCTGTCATCAGCACCAGAATTCCCTGCCTATGATCTGAACTATTTCTTGTCCTGGTGTGAGGAAGGCTGTACCCATTGAGCCATATCCATTGATCCTTTTTCCTCTCTAAGACTGAATTTCACTACCTTGCATTCTTGCAGGCCATACACTCCAGTAAGACATCTTTTTTGGAACTGGTAGATGCTTCATTTAAAGATCACCATAATTTTATGATTCCTTGTCTTCCAAGACCTGGAAGCACCCAACATGCTGCTTTTGTATTTTTTATGTTTTAATTTGTCATCAAGTTAGGAATTTATTTATTAGAGAGAGAGAGAGAGAGAGAGAGAGAGAGAGAGAGAGAGAGAGAGAGAGAGAGAGAGGAGAGAGAATGAATGCTCATGCTTTGAGAGAACATTTGGTATTGTGAGACCATCTTCAGATGTTAGTTCTCTCTTTAAGCCATGTTGCTTTCACTGTATCAAGCTCAGCTCCCTGGGTTTGCTTGCAATCCCCTTTCCTGCCTCCACCTTAATTTATAGAGGTCTAGTCCATTTATTGGTATGTCCTTTCTTTTTAAGTTACCTGCATTGTATTTTTCCTTTTCCATCACCCTTCATTTAAGAGGTTAAGGACTATATTGATAACAATGTTGTACTCTGATTTATTTTTATATAAGGGACCCTAGAATAAGTGATATTTAACTTTTGCCAGGAAAGGCTTCTGACTTGACATGCACAATGTATAATTCTGTTTTTCCCTTCTATGAACCTTGAAGGAAAATTTGTGTGTGTTTGTGTGTAAGTGCTCACACTTAGAAAACAACACAGAGTTCATTGAATGGGATCAACAGGGAATTAAACCAGGCCATTTTGGAGGGAGTCTCAGTCAGATGGAATCTATGCCAAAACAATTTTATTCTGATATATCTGATATTCAGATATACCCATATCTATTAAACTCTGGTAATCATCCAGTACCTGCAATCATAGAAAAGATAAGAAAGACCATCAAAATCTTGTTCCCAAAAGTTCAAAATTAATAGCAAGAAATCATACAGGAAATTACATAAAGACATTTCTTATTTACTATATTGTTGAATAGTCATCAATTGTTTACTAAGAACAAACATTTGTGATTTTCTGTGTTCTGAAACAATCAGTAGTTTTAGATCCCAATATTTTCTGCTAACTCTTATGGGAATCTTCTTCATTTGTCCAAGTTTAGTATGGAAGCATGCTGTGTTTTTCCAAGGCAATTTATCATAAAGGAAAGAACATTGGTAGCCATGTGGTACCACATCTGGCTTGAGACTCAATGAAAGCAAAATCTCTTTCACAGGCCAATATTCAGTAGAGAAACTGTCTGAAATGCTGACCTTGCTGCCCAGTCTGGTCAGCTCAAAAGATCCCCAGAAGACCAGCATAGACCCCTGCATTTGTGAATGGGGTTTTTCCTGTTTGCTAATTGTGCCTCCATGAGTAACTGGCCACAAAGGGGTAAACAAATATACTGAGTTTCTGGAGTAGAATTTGGAAAACAGATTTTGGTCCCCTATTTCCTGGTGGATATTTCTACTCTCCTGAAGAAATAAGGGGTTTAAATATATGATGACATTTGGTATGGGTAGCATAGTCTTAGATTCATGATAAAAAACTATGAGTTAAATTTCTTTTTAAAGTTCTTGAAAATGTAAATACAAATAGTCTATATGTATTTACATGTACATGTGTATGGATATGGATATGTTCATATGTATACATACTTATGTATTTGTACGATAGTTATAAAGATTGAAATGCAGCACTGACTCTTCTTGCCTATAATTATTTGGTATGAAGGAAGGTCAGGATTTCAAGGTTATCCTTCAGAATTTAGTGAGTTTTAGTCCACCTTGGGCTACTCTAGATTATGTTTGAAAACAAAATATCAAATGTGAAAACTGAAATGTTAGGAATAAAATATTCAGAATACTTGACTATGGGTGGTTCTCTCAATTGGGCCTCTGTTCCCATGATCCTGTGATTCCGGGTGGATTGAGTGGTGGAAACATAGAAGTAGCCATATGCTTCTTTTACTTGGATGGAAACATCTTTCCTTAGATGTACAACATTTTCATTAGTTATACTGTGAAAAATCTCTTCCAGGTAGCTTTATGCACAGGTTTGCTTTCTTCAAGGAGTCCCATAAGTCTTGAATAGTACTCTCCAGTATTATTTTGGCTTTTGCAATATCTTTTTAAAATTTTTTATTATATTTCTTTATTTTTCCCCAATCATAGAAGTTTAATAGGTTCCTGGTCCACTCCCTTTACCCCTCCCCATTCCCCCTTGCACCCTCCCCCCTTTTCCCCTTCCTTTCACTTCCCTTTCCCCGGTGCCTCCCCCTTCCCCTTCCCAGTCCCTGGAGCATCCTTTTGTGTGAATGCCAAACTTCACTCTGAGTCCTCCAATCTAGTGAGGGCTCAGGACTCAGTAGCATTGCCCAGAACCCTTTCTTGGGCTCACCTAATATGACTCATAATCCCTTGCCTCTAAAGATCCTACTGCCTGTGATCCATGCTAGACTTTGGGGGTGTCATTGACATGTCAGTCATTGCGCAGGTCATGCAAAGTCTGATTATGGCTACAGTGGACCTAACTTCTGTGGAGTATCTTGCGTATTGTTGGTCCTCCCCATCTTTAGAATCTTAAAATCTTGCTGCCCCCTCTTCTGTAAGTACCCTTGAACTTTAGGATGGGAAGAGATTTGGTTGGTCTTGTTTCAGGTGATTAATGTAGGGTCTCTGGTGTTCGAAATTATGTTTTGTTGTTTTCCATTTTGCTGTTCCTGCACCACCATTGGATCCATCCTGACTGGTATTGGAGGTCACCTGCTAACCAGAGATAAAAGGCTATTTAAATGGAATCTTACTGTAAGAGTAGATTCAGAGATAGATGCAATAGGAGTGGAAGACTGCAGTGAAGGGGGGGGGGATGAGTCTCCCATTTGCAGGATGGTTACCATCTATCTGCCACTCACTATACCCTTCCTGATTGGTGAAATCAACCCCCTCAGTCCCAAGTGACCAGGAAGGAAAGTGAGAGTGAGCCAAAATGTCTCTCTACAAACTTGTGATACTTGATGGTGGCCTATTTTCTCTACTGAAGCATGATCCTCTCTCTATTTCCAGGGGCCCCTCCTTCCCCTTCCTTCCCACTATAATCTTTGCGATTACTATAGATATTACAGAGATTTATCTGTGAAAATGTCACTAAGTGGGTTTGGTACTAAGATCCACCTATTAGCGAGTACATACAACATTTAATTTTCTGTGTCTGGGATACTTCTCTCAATATATTTTTTTCTAATTCCATCCATTTCCCAGTAAATTTGATTAATTCATCTTTATTGATGGCTGAGTAGTATTCCATTATATAAATGTACCACATTTTCCTTATCCACTCGTCAACTGTTTGGCATTTGGGTTGATTCCATGACTTTGCTGTTATAAATAGTGCTGCTATGAACGTGGTTATGCTTGTGTCATTGAGATGAATTTTTGCGTTATGGGGGATTATCCAGAACTGGAATAACAGGATTATATGGCATTTCAATCTTCAACTTTTTAAAAAATCGTCAGATTGGTTGCCAGAGTGGTTGTATAAGCCTGCATTCCTACCAGCAGTGTAGGAGAGTTCCCTTGTCTCCACATCCTTTTCAGCATTTTGTGTTGTTTGTATTGTGGATTTTTACCATCCTGACCAGAGTGAGGCGGTATCTCAGGGAAGTTTTGATTTGCATTTCCCTGATGGCTGAGGATGTGGAGCATTTTTAAGATATTTGTTAGACAGCCTTTTATCTCTGGCTAGGAGGTGACATCCAATTCCCATCAGAATGGAGCCAAGGGTGGTGCAGGAGCAGCAAATCTGAAAAAAAATTAACAAATCATAATTCGGAACATCAGAGACTCTACATAAACCACCTAGACAGAGCAGCCTAATCTCTCCCCATCGTAAAGCTCAGGGAAATTTGTGGAAGAGGGGGAGGTAAGATTGTGAAAGCCTAAAGATGGGGAGGAGCAACGATATGCAAGATACTACACACAAGTTAGGGCCAAAGTAATCATAATAGGACTTTGCATGACCTGCATAATGACCAACATATCATTGACCCCCCCCCCCAAAGTCTAGCATGGATCACAGGCACTAGGATCCCTAGAGGCAAGGAATTAGCAGCCACAATCATGTTCCTACACTAAATGGGAACGCAAGAAAGGGTTCTAGGCAATGCTACTGAGTCATTACACCTCATTAGAGGGGAGGAATCAGAGGGAAGTTCGACATTCATATTAAAGAATACTCCAGGGATTGGGGGGGAGAGGGGGCACTGGGAGCAAGGGAGGGAAGGGGAGAAAGGATGGGGAAAAGCAGGGGAGGGAGTAAGGGGTTTGGGGGAGGGGTGGAGGGGACCAAGGGACCTATTAAGTTTGTATGAGTGGGAAAAAATATTAAAAAATAAAACAAGAAAAAAATATTTGTTAGACATTTCAATTTCGTCCCATTTTTTAATTGGGCCATTTGTCTCCTTTGTGTTTAGTTTTCTAAGTTCTTTGTGCAGTCTGGATAATAGTGCTCTATCAAATATGTGGTTAGTGAAGATTTTCTTCCATTCTCTGGGTTGCCTTTTTGTTTGGTTTATGATCTCTTTATCTGAACAGAAGCTCTTTAATTTCATGTGATACCATTTGTTGAGTGTTGGTTCTAGTGACTGTGATATTGGATTTCTGTTTATGAACTGTTGGCCTAGCCCAATCAGCTCAAGGGAGTTTCCTACCCTTTCAAGTAGGGTTTTTATAGTTTCTGCCCTAATATTGAGGTCATTGATCCATTTGGAATTAACTTTCATGCATGGTGACAAGAACAGGTCCAGTTGTAATCTTCTGCATGTGGACATCCGGTTTTGCTAGCACCATTTTCTGAAGATGCTGTTTTTTATCCATTGAATTTTTTGGGCCCCTTTGTCGAAGATCGAATGGAAGTAATTGTGTGGGCTTGTATCCGGGTCTTCCACTCTTATCCATTAAACTACATGTCTATTTTGAAGCCAGTACCAGGCTGTTTTTATTACTACGGATTTGTAGTATAAATTAAGGTTTGGTATGGTGATACCTCCAGCAGGTTTTTTGTTACTCAGGATTGTTTTTTCTATTCTGGATCTTTTGTGATTCCATATGAATTTTGAGATTGTTTTTTCAATTTCTTTAAATCATTGCTTGCAGATTTTGATTGTTATAGCTTTGAATCTGCATATTGCTTTTGGTCATTTTTATGATGTTTGATTCTGCCGATCCATGAGCATATGAGGTCTTTCAAACTTCTGGTGTCTTCAGTAATTTCTTTCTTTAGGGTTTTAAAGTTTTTATTGTAAAGGTCTCTCACTTCTTTGATTAGGTTTATACCAAGATGTTTTATTTAGGGGTTATGATAAATGGGATTGTTTCTCTTAGGTTTTTTTCACTTCTTTCATCCTTGGCATATAGGAAGGCCACTGATTTTTGCATGTTTATTTTGTAACCTGCCACTCTGCTGAACTTCTGTATTAGTTCTAGGAGTCGCCTGGTGGAGTTTTTAGGATCACTCAGTTATAAGATCATGTCATCTGCAAGTAGAGATATCTTGATTCTTCCTTGCTGATTTGAATCCCTTTTATCTCCCTTTCTTTTCTTATGGCTCCAGCTGAGACTTCAAGTACAATATTGAACAGAAGCAGTGAGAATGGACAGCCTTTTCTAGTTTCTGATGGAAGCGGGGAATGCTTCATGTTTTTCCCCATTGAGTATAATCCTTGCTCTTGGCTTGTTGTATACAGCTTTTATTATGTTGATGAAGGTTCCATTCACTTCAACTGTCTTTAAAGTTCTGATCATAAAAGGATGTTGGATCTTGTCAAAAGCTTTTTCTACATCTATGGAGAACATCATGTGGTCTTTGACTTTGGGTTAGTTTATATGATGGATTACATTTATTAATTTGTATATATTGAACCAAACTTATGCCTGGGGTAAAACCTACTTGATCTCCATGAATGATCTTTTTGATATGTTTTTGAATCCGATTTGCAAGGTTTTGTTGAGAATTTTTGCATCTGTGTTCATAAAAGAGATTGGCCTATAGTTTTCTTTTTTAAGTGTACCTTTATTAGGTTTTGGGATTAGTATGATTTTAGCACCATAGAAAGAATTTGGTAGTGTTCCTTCCTTCATAATTTGTTGGAACAGTTTAAGGAGTATTGGTGTTAGTTGTTCCTTAAATTTCTGGTAGAATTCTGTGCTGAATCCATCTGGTCTAGGACATTCTTTGGTGGGAAGACTAGAGTTTCCTTCATAGATTTCCTCATATGTTGTAGGACTATAAATGATTCAAAACTTCCTGATTCAATTTAGGTAAGTTTTGCTTACTTAGGAATTCATCCATTTCTTTAATGTTATCAAGATTAATATGGTAGCACACTTTTTTGGTTTACTTCCTTAATGATAAATGAGCGTGAATGGTATCATCCCTGAAGTTGTATGCATTTTGGGGTGCCTATATGCAAAAATTAAATTACAGTAACTAATATTTGACCGGAACGATATGGTAAAAAGGGTTTACTTATCTTTGAGCTGGATGTGAAGATTCTATCCCATGTGATGGGATGATTTTAGTGGACCTCAGATGTGTGGCTTTTGTCTCCCAGTGCTTTGCTTGGTTTTTCTCTAGACTCTGTTGAATTCTGAGGAGCAGGGTGTCCCCACTGATCCCGTCGTGAGCAGAAGGATAGTAGTGAGTCCAGTTTGTCACTCAGATTGGGGCGTGGCCTAGGGCCCTTCCCCAGCACTAGAGCAGACTGGCTGCCACTCTGGCTGGCTGGTTGGATGACCAGGTGAGCTGGAGCCTGGGAAGTGGACTAGGGGCCTTACCTGAGGAGCAGGGAGTCTGTCCTGGTGTGGGTCTAATTTGTGGTGCAGATCACCTGGGACCTGGTGTGTGGCCTAGGGGCTTTCCTCAGTGCCAGAACAGACTGGCTGCTTCTCTCTGGCTAATGGGATGAGCAGATGATCTGGGGCCTGGGGCGTGGTCTGGAGGCCTTACCTGAGGAGCAGGAAGTCTGCCCTGGTCTGGTTCTGGAGCAGAAGCCGTTTTCAACCTCTTTGAGTAAACAAATTAGTTTAGCTCTCTTGTTTTCTAGTTCTGATATTCTGCTTTCTGTTTTGCTGGTTCTGCTGGTAAGACTTTCTGTTGAGTTTTGGATTATAGCTATCTTATTTTTAATTTCAAGATTAATCTCTTTATGAGTTTTTTACAACTTCTTTATGCCTAGTTTTGTTTCTTCACTTGCCTTATTCATTTCATCTAGGTACGTGTTGTGCTCCTGTTCATATTGCTATGTGGTTATTTAACTCCTCTTGTGTTTCTCTTTCATTTTTTCATCTATGGTAAAGATCATGCTTTGAAAAACCTTTTCTTGGTTATTGAATTCTTGACTAATTTCTGAGGGGTTATTCTGGTAGGGATCCATGATCAACATTTTCTGTGAGGGATTCACAGTTTTCATTTTTTCTTGTGAATTTACATTGTGACTTGGTCATTTTGCATTTGATTTCTTGAATCTTTTTTGGTGAGTGTTTATGACTGTTATGTTGCTACATTTGGGGTGTTATTGCTACCTGAATGTTAGAGTCTCAGTTAGGGGTCCTTGGTATTATTTCATGGGTAAGGCTGTATGCTACCAAAAAAAAAGTGTGAAGGCCCTACTCTGGTTCTGAGGGTAACAGAGTTTAAGTCTACATTTACCTGGATGTTTGAATTGGGTGTCAAGGGTTGTTATGTGTGGTTTGGGTTAAGATTTGGATCAACTTTGTATTATAAAATAGTGTGAGTTTTGTACTCAGGCAATAGAGCTTAGAATACTATGGGAAGTATTAGTTCCTTCCAGGTTTATGAGGGTGAATGCTTAATGCCTTAAAGTGTGTGGGGGTGGGGTTTGAGTATGCCATATACAGGTCTGAAGCAGAGGTGATTGTGAACTGAGATGAGAAAGAAAGTGAAAAAGGTTATTTTTTCTTAGGTTTGGATTTGGATATAAGGTCCTCAGTAGTAAGGTGTTGTTGTTCTGGTCCCGGGTTTGTGGTGCCTGTGGACTCACCCTTCTCCAGGAGAGTAGAAATCCAATTCACTAATGCCTGCTAGTGTCTCAGATCCTAGGGGAATGACAGAGGACCAACTAGGAGCCCAGTGCCATTCTAGGCTCCCCAGCCCAAAAGGCTGATTAATTCTTTATAAAATATATTTTGTGCTGGAGAGTTGGTTCAGAGATTAAGCCTCTGCATTGCAAGCATAAGGTCCTGAATTTGGATCCTGGATCCTACATAGCAATGTCAGGTGGAAATAGTGCTGGTCTATACTTCTGAACCCTGCAAGGCAGAGTGTGGGAAATACCAAAGCAAAAGCAAAGAGGAGTTAGTTCTGTATAGGGTAATTCCCATAGACATACTTGGGCATCCATAGTACACACAGTGCCTTCTGATGCACACACCACAACACATGCACAAACACACACACATACATGCACAAATAAATCAATATAAATAGTATTTAATATTCTACTCATTCCTTATTGTGTTAGTATCTTTAAATCCAAATACTTTAAATTTTTCAAAGTAACTTTGAATGAATTGGAATTATGCATAAATTCTTATAGATGCCTCATTGAAAAGTGACCATCAAATAAGTAATAAAAAATTACTTGTTTTCCAGGTTTGGGTCTGTAACACTAACTTGTCTTATTAGTTCTCAGCTTTTGTTTTCATTTTTTAACATTGTAGCTTAGTTACAGAGAGAGAGAGAGAAAGAGAGAGAGAGAGAGAAAGAGAGAGAGAGAGAGAGAGAGAGAGAGAGAGAGAGAGAAAGAGAGAGAGAGAGAGAGAGAGAGAGAGAGAGACATGCTGTAAGAGTACATGTCGCAGTTAAAGGACAACTTTCAGAAGCCAATTCTCTCCTTCTTCAATGTGGGTTACCAGGAAACACACAGGGTACCAGATTTGGGACCCAAAGTCTTGCCTCTGAGTAATTTCTCTTACCTGTCATGATTTTTTGTGACCTTTCTAGTTCCTGCAGTAGTAATTCAATCAAATCCTACTTATTATTTGTATTTCTTTTATTTGAAATGTCAGTCACATTCTATTTAATCACTTCCATAATCATTCAACTATAAAGGATTGGAATATGTAGAGACCAACCATTTTATTGTTAGTTCTTGGCACATAATCAGACATAGAGCTAAGGCTCAGCTACATTTTGTCAGCATAGTTAACATGGATACATAAACTGGCGCCGTATGTACTCCCTAATAGGTGGCTCCTAGTACCAAACCCACCCAGCCCACCTAGAGACAGTAATTCCAAGGATTATGAACAGGAGGGATGGGGTAGGAGGGCCACACCAGAAACAAGGAGAGAAGGGACCATGTTACAGCAGGGAAAATAGGCCTCCACCAAGGACCCAAATAAGTAATGAGACATCTGATTAAGTTCACAGACTTTTGTTCCTGATCATTTACTACTGAGGGGGTGTGATCTCACCAGAAGAGGAGGGCATATAGTCTGGCAGATAAAAAGTAACAATTTTGCAAATGGGTGATAGACCCCTCCCTCACTGTGGTTTCCCACTTTTATTACATCTACCTTTGAATGTGCTTTTATCAAAAAAAAAAAAAAACCTCCCCACTTATTCCTTTTAGCTCTGCTACTTAGTTCATGTATAAAGAAGAATGCAGAACTCAGTGTAGCCGTGAGGGCTGGTATTAGATTTTGCTTTCATAGGGAAAATTCTGATCCCCAGAGACAGCTTTGCTGTGATTCTGAAAGTTGTATCAATGAGATTTGAAGTTTGTTTAGAAACTTTAGCTCTTCCCTTAGTCATATCTAATATTTGAAAGCTCATGAAATACAATACTAACCACTGACTCTTGTTAGTACATGTGAGAGATGTTTCAGGGGAGTCTCCTCTGGTTAAATTAGAAGAGAAGAGACATCCCTAATGTTGGTTGCATAGGGTACACACTATGAACCATAGTCTAGAACAGTCATGGAAGGAAATTGGGCTGATTGTTCATATCTCTAGAAGGAGAGGAGATAACCACATAATGTGTTATCTGAACATGAGCATAACCAACACAGTTATTCTTTTGTCAAGTCAGAGATCTTTCCATTTAGTTTGGAAGGGATGCTAGAATCCAAAGTTTGGGAGTTACTGAGAATTAGATCACTGATGACTTCTGTGTTTTGCTTTGGTGACAGATTATTAACTGTGGTGCTATGCTTTGTTCTCTGCATCCAGCACTTTCAGCTTTTCCTTTATTCTTGGAAGCTGTCTCCTCAACATTATTTGATTTTGCTTTTATTTTTCTTTGGTTTGCTATTATTGGCATAGCATTTAAATGAATTTAAGTACATTAATCTCTACTGTTCTTGTTGTTTTTATATATTCTGTTGTCTTAAATCCAAATTTCATACTTGCATTTAATTCTCATATACATAATAATTGAGTGAACCAAAGTACCAAATTGTACTTGTCTGATACACAAACAAGGCCTGTAATAAAGTAGGTAACTATTCTGTATCCTTTGCTGTCTGCTATCGGCCAGGGGTCTTTGTTACTGATGTAGAGGAAATATCTATTGTTAGTATTTAAAATATATTTATATTAATATTCATCAAGGTATCAAAAGAATTGTTTAATTTCAGGGCAAACATATTCTGATCCAGCACTTGCTTCATCAGAAGGCAAATTTCATTCTGATTCTGGCAGACTTCCTCGAAAAAAGAAAGTTGTAAGGTTTAACCTACCTTCCTTCGATAAAGAAGGTAAGAAGTCATGCATGTGTACAAACGAGTGTGTATGTGTTAAATCATGCCACCCTAATGAATTGGCAGTGGAAGAGAAAGTTAATATGATCACGATCATGAGTAACTGTTCTTTTTCTTTTTTTTTATTTCCACTCATACAAACTTAACAGGTACACCAGTCCCTTCCCTCCCTTCAACCTCCCCACCCCTGTGCCCCCTTCCCCACCCCTTCCTCCGCATCCCCCAGTGCCTCTCCCTCTGATCCCCGGAGCATCCTTGAATGTGCATGCCAAACTCTCCTCTGGGTCCTCCTCTCCGATGATGTACAAAGACACAATGGCATTTCCCTGAACCATTTCCCGTGTTCCCCTTAAGCATAGGAACACTACTGTGGCTGTCAATCCCATGACTCTAAGGATCCTAGTACCTTTAGCACATGATAGATTTTGTGGGGTCAATAATGTGTTGGACATTGCACAGGGCATGCGAAGTCCAATTATTTTTTTATACATTTTTTATAATTATTTCAGCTCATACAAACTTAATAGGTACACCAGTTCTCTCCCTCCCTCCTCTTCCCCCCGAACCCACTGCTCCCCCTTCTCCTCCCCTCACCCCTCCCTCCCCATCGCCCAGTGCCTCCCGCCCCAATTCCCAGAGAGTCCTTTCTTGTGCATGCCTGACTCTCCTCTGGGCCCTCCTCTCCGATGACGTACAAAGACCCAGTGGCATTTCCCTGAACCCTTTCCCGTGTTCCCCTTAAGCATAGGAACACTACTGTGGCTGCCAATCCCTTGCCTCCAAGGATCTTGGTGCCTTTAGCAGATGCTAGACTTTGTGGGTCAATAGTATGTTGGACATTGCGCAGGGCATGCAAAGTCCAATTATGAGTGCTTCGGCCCTAACTTGTGTGGAGTATCTTGCAAATCATTGCTCCTCCCATCCTTTTGCTCTTACACTCTTACTGGCCCCTCTACCGCAAATGGCCCTGAGCTTCAGGATGGGGAGAGATTAGGCTGGCCTAGTTCTAGGTTGTTGATACAGAGTCTCTGAAGTTCTGGATTGTGGTTTGTTGATTTTCTTTTGCAGTTTTGCTGCTCCTGCAATGCCCTTCCCTCCATCCTGATGGGCACTGTATGTCACCCCCTGGCCAGAGACAAAAAGCTGTTAAACTGGAGTCTTGTTATAATGGCACATTCAAGGGTAGATGTAATAAAAGCAGGAAACCTCAGTGAGGGAGGGGTCAGTCACTCATTTGCAAAATGGTTACTTTTTATCTGCCAGACTATATGCCCCCCCTTCTGGTGAGATCATACCCCCTCAGTAGTAAATGATCAGGAATGAATGTCTGTGAACTTATCCAGGTGTCACATTACTTACTTGTAGTCCTTGATGGAGGCCTATTTTCTCTACTGTAACATGGTCCCCTCTCTCCTTGTTTCTGGTGTGGCTCTCCAACCCCATCCCTCCTGTTCACAATCCTTGCAATTACTGTAGGTAATACATAGATTTACCTTTGAGTGTCTCAAGGTGGGTTGGGTGGGTTTGGTACTAGGAGCCATCTATTAGGGAGTACATACGGCGCTTAATTTTCTGGGTTTGGGATACTTCACTTAATATAATTGTTTCTAATGACATCCATTTCCCAGCAAATTCCAGTAATTCATCATTTTTGATGGCTGAGTAGTACTCCATTGTATAGATGTACCACAGTTTCCTTATCCACTCGTCAACTGTTTGACATTTGGGTTGATTCCATGACTTTGCTATTGTAAACAGTGCTGCTATGAACATGGTCATGCTTGTGCTATCGAGGTGAATTTTTGCTGTTTGGGGTGTTATTCCCAAAAGTGGAATAGCAGGGTCATAGGGCATTTCAATCTTTAAATTATTTAAGAATCGCCAGACGGCCTCCCAGAGTGGTTGTATGAGCTTGCATTCCCACCAGCAATGTAGGAGAGTTCTCCTCTCTCCACATCCTCTCCAGCATTTGGTGTTGTTTGTATTGTGGATTTTTGCCATCCTGACTGGGGTAAGATGATATCTCAGAGAGGTTTGGATTTGCATTTTCCTGATGGCTAAGAAAGTGGACCATTTTTTAAGATATATGTTAGACATTTTAATTTCGTCCTTGGTAAAGTTTCTTTTAAGTTCCAAGGCCCATATTTTAATTGGGCCATTTGTTTCCTTGGTGTTTAGTTTTCTAAGTTCTTTGTGCTCTGGATAATAGAGCTCTACCAGATATGTGGTTAGTGAAGATTTTCTCCCATTCTGTGTGTTGCCTTTGTGCTTGAGTTACAATCTCTTTATCTGAATAGAAGCTCTTTAATTTCATAAAATCCCATCTGTTGAGTGTTGGTTGTATTGACTGTGCTATTGGATTTCTGATTAGAAATTGTCGGCCTAGTCCAATCAGCTCCAAGGAGTAAGGAGCACTTTTCTTGACTTGAGTAAATTCAAATGTATAGCATAGGAATAAGAAATGGAATAAGAAAGTTGGAAGACAGAGAGATAAAAGAAGGAAGCTATGAGCAGGTTGCTCTCTTCCAGATGTCCTCTTTATCTGCCTCTGGAAAGAGATCACCTAAGGACCAGATGGAGAATCATTGTCACACATTCCTGCTAAAATTGATTTTGACAGAATTTTCAGAAGCTTCAAGTGCTTCTACGTCCTGATGTAGAATGGATGGCAAGCTTGCTCTGTGCAAGGGTAATGGAGAGGGCAAGCATCATTTTTGTTTAGAAATGATGTGTGAATGTAGGACAGATAAATCATACATTTTCATGCTTCAACTTTCATGTCTAGGCGAATCTGTGTCATCAGAAGTCAAATTCCCTGGAAATACCAAAGATGGTCTTGTTGTAAGTATTAAAGAGGAATTTACCCACTAGCCTCTAAGTTTACTCTAGAACACAATAACAAGAGTAAATCTATTTTGTGACTTAACGACACTTTGTGTTTGAGAATTCTACTTCCTACATTATAAACAGTATTTTTTTTCTGTCTTGTAACTGTGGTGATAAAAGAAAATATTATAATCCCAATGTGGAGATCAATATGTTCTCAAATGTGAGTTATGATTTTAATGCCAGTATGGACTACATAAAAAGAGCCTATCTTGTAAAAACCACTTAAGGAATCCTGACCATTCTAACCATCCAGCTTCCATGAATGAATTGTGAATACTTGGGATGTAAAATTAGTTTTCTAGTTTTCTACTCAAGGGAATCTTAACGTGCTCCACATTGACATTAAAATCTGTCCATCCATTCATCGATCCATCCATCCATTTTGAAACTACCAACAAAAGCATTCACTCACTTTCTTTTTAAGCATATGTTTATATGTATATGTACATATATATGTATGTATAAATATACATGTATATGTACTAATATTCTTGGAAAACACTTGTTTTCCTTGACACAGAACGTTACTGAATTCTGTAGAGTTAGAGAAATGTTTATGGTAACAAAAAGTTAGCTGACATGCTATTGTGGAAAATGGGATCTTTTCTATAACTTCCTAAAACTGCCATGATGTCTTTTTGGAAAGGAGGTTTCCTTCTATATATAATATACTCATGAAAAGAAAAGTAAATCATGAAGTTTCAATTACCAATATATTTGACTTTGTTACAGAATCCAAATGGGATTTTTTCAACTGAGCAGGAACAAATGGAAGCTTCTACCAGGGGCCTTTTACAAGAACCCAGTCCCCCAATTGCAGGACCAACATCCCCACTGAAGCCAGCAAACCCCTACAGGATGCAGATGCCTCCCTCACGGGCACAGTCTTGTGCACTTCCTCTGCTTTTTGTGCCACAAAGTGATCTCCCCAACATTCCACCTGCTCCATTAACAAGTGGGCTTTAGGAAAAAATATATATGGATATAAATCTACATGTGTTTTCTGGGTTACTCAGATTTAGTGGTACTGAATAATCATCAAGTATGAGAACCATATCTTTGAGGTTCTGCAAGTAGATTATATTCTTTCATGCACTGATTCTGATAAGATTTCCACTTGATTCAACTGAAATGTGTGTAATGATTTCTCACTATGCATGCTTTGTGATTTTGAAGTTATAGGTGAGATTGAAATCTAAAGTATCTCTATATATTTCCTTGAGTGCTTTCTTGCTATTTATTCTAAACATGTAATTTATACAGGATGTTGCTGTTCTTTCATATTTTCTCCTTGGTTGCAATTTTGGATGATTGCCAGATTTAATGTATACATATATGTATGTATATTACACATATATATCCATTTAGCTCAGAACAAAATTGTTGATTTCCTATATATTTGGCAGTCAGCAGTTGTATACTAGGAACAGACATTTGTGATTTGCTGTGTTCTGAAAAAAGCAGTAGTTTTGATCCCCATACCACAACTCTTAGGAGAGCCTTCTATATTTGACCAAGTTTAATATGGAAGCATGCTGTGTCTATCCAAGGCAATCTATAGTAGAGGAAAGAACATCGTGAGTCTTATCTGTACCACACTGTGCTTGAGACTCAGTCATAGGGAAAGCAGAATTTCATTCAAAGGCCAATGAGCAGGAGATAAGTTGTGTCAACTCCTGACCTTGCTGCTGAGTCTGATCATCACAAAAGACCCTTGAAGACCAGCATCGACATCTGAATTTGTGCACAGGGTTTCTCCTGTTTGCTAATCATGCCTCCAAGAGTATCTGGCCATGAAAGAGAAAGCTAATATTATGAATTTCTTGAGTAGAATTTGGGAAATAGATTTTGATCCCTGAGTCCTTGGAAGATATTTTTACTCTCCTCAAATAGAAAGGACTTAATTATATGGTGACATTTTTGTATGGGGAGTGTAGTCTTAGGTTCATGATGAAAATGATGACAGTTAAACTCATTTTAAGGGTCATGTGTAGGTAAATAGTCCATAGATATTTAGTTATATATATGTACATACATACATGTATATGGATAGTACATGTGCATATGTATACATACATATGAATTTATGTACCATAGTTATCAAGATTGCACTGAACAGTGGCTCTTGTGTTTAATGCCATCATTTAGGAAGGAGGGAGAGTCAGAATATCTAGATGATCCTTGATCATTCATTAAGTTTGAGTTTAAACTGTACTATCTTAGATTATGTCCAAAAAGAAAAATTCATACATGAAACTGTGACTTGAGGAATTAAATTAAACAGAGTTCTTTAATGAAAGTGGTACTGTTAGATGGGCCTCTGTTCCCATAATCCGGTGAAGCTGACTGTCTTGAGTGCTGGAAATACAGAATGTGGGTTAAGACCAGGTGGATTTGAAGTGTGCTACTGAAAAGTTACCAGAAAAGTTAGATTCTCCTGAATGCCAGAAGCACTGTGTGTTGGAGTCAAGTGAGATAAGAGACAATAGGGAAAAAAGGAAAAAGGAGAATATATTTCAGAGGACCTGAAACACAGTTTCATCCAAGCTATAGGAAAGGTGTGTATATTTTCAAGGTCCTGAAAATGTATATCCTATAGGTCATAGGTGCTTATTTCTATGTATGTCTGTCCATACCTGAGTATGGATAAACACATGTGCATATGTGTACATAAATGTGTATACATAGAGATATGTATATATATGCGCATGTGTTTGTAATATAGATATTGAGAGCACACGGAACCCTGGATCTTTTCTATAATTCCACTGTTTGGGAGTGAGGATTGGTCAGTATCTCTAAGTCATCCTTGAGCATTCTGTAAGTGTGAGTACACCCTGGATCAACCTAGAAAATGTCTGAGCAAGACATCACGAGTGAAAGGTGTAACTTGAGGGATTAAATGAACTGAGTCCTGAACAAAGGGGTGCTCTGAATCGGGCTTTTGTTTCAACCATCCCACCTCGACTGCTAGAGTCTTGGTTTCTGGAAACACAGAATACCCATGTGGGCTAAGACAAAAGTATTTGAAGTGTGCGAGTGAAACAGTTCCAGAAAAGATACTGGTGACTACCAGAAGCTCCGCCTATTGGAGTCCAGTGAGCTAAGGGAGATGGGGGAAGAAAGGAAATGGAGGATATATTTCAGAGGAGCAGAGGTATAGGAAAGGTGTGTGTGTGAGCAAGCTAAGAGACAAAGGGTATATGTGTTGTGAGAGGTGAATTTGAGGTTTTCAACCCACGGACAATCGAATTTCTCCGTGATCCAATGCAGGACACTCTTTTGAACATGGCTAAATTTAAAGGGGTTCTGTTATCCATCTGGAGTAATGGGGAAAGACAGAAGCGAACACTTGCAGAGGGGTTAGAGAAAGAAGGAAGGAAGCATAAGGTCACCATTCCCAGGTATCCTCTCAAGCTATAAGTCTAAGGAGGTCCCCCAAGATACTGCTCCAGAAATCACTGCCATACACTCCAGTGGAAATTGAATCTGCCACACTATCCAGGAATCCCCAGCTTTTCTCCCAGGCCTGGTGTCAACTGGAGTGCAAGCCAGCTCTGCGGTGAAAGGGTGCCATGTGAGCATGTACTTCATTTATATTGGGAAATGATGTGGTTGTGGGGGCATGTAAATCACAGCTTTTCTTGCTTCACTCTTCTCGTCTAGATGTTCCAGGGCCCTATCAGGTGCCATCCTTCGAATATCATCCCACACCTAATGGTTTGGTATGTACTGAAGTGGAGATTTCCCTGGATCTAAGCTCTCACTGTACTTGAACCCAGTAGGTCAGAGCTAACACGTAGTAAGAGGAAAAGATTTTGTTGTGTTGGAGAAATTCACTTCCTTCTGCATGAAAGCAATTTCTTTTCTGGCTTGTGTGTATCTTACGTTGATGAGAATTGAACCTGTAAGTCTGATCACATGTGAAGGTGGTCTCTTAATTACCTCACTGAGTTAGTTGGGTTGAGAGTTGGAAGCCAGTATGAGTTACAGAGGAAGAGCCTGTCTTCTGTAAACTCACACACGAGAACAGTTCCTCGCTGCCATCACCACTACATGCACTCTGCCATCCATTTTCCCATCCATCCGTGCACATGCATATCCATCATCCCTCAGGTAGAGGGATTTAAATTAGTTGTCCACTTCTTCCCTTTTTGCATAATTATGTTCTTGGAAGGATAGTGCAGTTTTGAGGTACAGTATGTGGGTGGTTGTGTCAGTCTGAAAAGAATAACTTGACCATTTTGTCTTTTTTCTTCTCTAGTGAATGCACTAGGTATATGTGCTCAAGTACTTATTTATGTCCATAGTTACGTCTACAGGTACACTTTGGTTCTTTCAGGGTGCTTGTGTTTCTTGTCGGGTCAGAAAGCTGCTGCTTTTTCTAGTGGTCTTAATAGGTATAGGGAAGATAAAACTAGCTGGCAAGCCATCTCGGAAAGTGGATTGTCTTTTTTAGCTTTGTAGTAGCGTTATGAGCACTTTCTTCAAAGCTGCCTGCAAGCAAGCACTCTTCTGAGGCTATGAGGCTC
Organism: Typhlomys cinereus; assembly: GCA_023101885.1. Classification (NCBI taxonomy): domain Eukaryota; kingdom Metazoa; phylum Chordata; class Mammalia; order Rodentia; family Platacanthomyidae; genus Typhlomys; species Typhlomys cinereus. The sequence goes on along the minus strand of JALPQD010000394.1, from coordinate 755,540 downwards.
AGGAAAGGCTTAGCAAATTGTGCTGTTTCTTTAACCACTATGTTTCACTTTGTTGCAGAATGCAAACATACCTCAGTCATCCGGGCAGGGGCAAATGGAAGCTTCTGCCGGAGAACACGTGCCACCTCCTTGTCCTCTGGTCGCAGGACCATCGTCCCCAAAGAAGCAAGTCAATCCATACAGGATGCAGATGCTTCCCTCTTGGTTGAAGCCACGTGTCCCTCCTCCTCATTTGCTTCATGGGGAACAGAGTCATGGTCCTGATATTCCAGTTGCTCCTTTAACAGGTAGGCTTTTGGAAAAATGCTTATATCTATGTAGGTGTATATGTGCTTTTGGGTTACTCCGACATGGTGATTTTTACTGCACATAACTACTGTGTGGAAGAATTGGAATCTCTGAGGTCCATGAGTGCATTGTGATCTTTCCAAAAGGGTTTTCTAATGAGGGTTATACTAGATTCAACTTGAAATGTGTGAAAACGTTTCTGTATGAGTATGTGATAAATCTGCCATTGCGGTTGAGAGTGAATTTCCATTATTTTACCTAGACCTATCTTCAGAGTGTGTGGACATCTCTTTTTTTTTTTTTTGTGTGTGTGTGTGTGTGTGTGTGTGTGTGTGTTTGCTTGTGTGTTTACTTTTATCACACACATGTATGTGTCTCAGCACATGTTTGTTTGTGTACCAAAGGTGGAAATGAGAGGACAGTGGTGTAGATTGGTGCACTCCTTCCAGGATGTGAGCTCTGGGATTTGAATTTAGCTGATGGGGTTTACACACAGGCACTTGCACTTGCTGACACATGCCCCAAGCAGCACAGTTCTATTTTACCCCTTGACTTCTTATACACACTTACTTTTCTGCTGTCTTCCCTAACAATACTAAAGAGATGAATTGCATGCTTTGTCAAACTTAGGAATATTAGAGTTTCAACCCATTGTCTTTTGTTACTCCCGTATTTCAGTCCCCACTTTCTTCTCCTCAGGCTTCTTTTCACTCGTTCAGAGTGAGGGAACACATGTTTCTGAGGCCCATGAAACTTGTGCAGGGGTTCATTGTATCAGTTTCCTGAGATGTTGTCTTCTTCTATGCTTGGAACTCAGATGATGCAGATGAGGCCCAACCCTTTTCACTCTGGGCCGTTTCACCTGCCTCTCTTTTCATTTCATGTTCAGCTCTGTGAGGTATGTTCATGTGTGTGAAGGTGTGCTTCGCATGGGGTTAGCTGCATTCCAGTACATATTTGTGTATTCTGTAGTGTATTTGAGTTTGTGTGTGGCTAAAACGCCCAAAGATAGCATTGTGACATCACACCTAGTTTTTCTCTTTCTCTCTCTCTCCCTGTCTGTCTGTCTCTCTTACACGCTCGCTACCTCTGTCTCTCCCTCTGTCTGTCTGTCCTATTCTCTCTTCCTTTCCCATATTATTCCATGCTTTGGGAATGTTGAAGTCCACTTGCAGCACCTAAGTCCTTGTCTCATGTCACAGGAACATAGGCTTTCTTCAAAATCCTTCATGAACCCAACTCTTTCCCTTTCCCTGGTGAGAGCAAGGCTTCACACGCTGAGCCATCTACACAGATTCTGTTTCCTTTCTGAGTCTGGGTTGCATTACCTTGTACTCTTGCAGGCCATTCACTGCAGCAAAACATCTCTTCAGTAGCTGGTAGATGCCTCATTAATAAGTGACCATTCCTCTATGAACTGTTCTTGTCTCTGAGGTCTTGGTCATGTGATATTTACCTCTATCACTAGCCCATATGGCATTTTTACTGCTTTTGTGTTGTTTTTTGATACGGACCCAGGTTTTTCTTTATTCATTTACCTCAGTGTCGATGAGCACATGAAAGACGGGGATGGGGGAGAGAGAGAATATTCATACCTTGAGGGACCATTTGGGGGTGAGAGAACATCCTCAGAAGTTAGTTCTACTCTTGCGGCAGCATGGATTGATGGATCACCCTCAGGCTTTGGGTTTACTCACAGGCACCTTTCCCTGTCGAGCCATCTCCATTGTCTGATATCTCTACTGAGATTTCCAGGGCCTCTAGCATGAGGTATTCAGGGCTTAGATTTTTTATCTGCGTGCTGTGTCCTTCTTTCAACCTTAGAATCATTCTATTCATCCTTTTCTGACACCCCTAATATAAGACGTCACAGACTGCGTTGTGATCAATATTGTCCTGTGACTTCTTGATCTGTGAGATGCCCTAGACCCAACGGATAGACAACTTTTTCAAAGCCCAGGCAAATGAGTTGACATGCTCGACATAGAAATTTCACTTTCCGGAGCTGGAGAGGTCCCTCAGGGGTTAAGCCTCTGCCTTGCAGGCAGAAGGTCCTGAGTTCGGATACTAGACCCTACGAATAGACACCGGACAGAAGCGGGGGCGGCCTGCGATTCTGGTCCTGGTAGGGCGGAGCCTGTGAATCCCCGGGCAGAGTAAACAGGAGGAGGTGGAGGCGTCCATGGTGGTTCCCGAAATCGCCCATGGTTCTACACACACATACATACATACATACGCGCATGCACACACGCATACACGCACAATTGAATGAATGATAAAAAAGTTAACAAAAAAGAAATTTCACTTTCCCTTCTTTCTGTCCTGTAGGAAATGTCATGTGTGTTTGTGTGTCAGTGAGTACAGTTAGTAATCAATGTAAAGTACATTGAATGGGATCAGTGAGAAATAAACCAGGCCAGATGTGGAAGGTCCCTCCCAGATGGAATGTATGTCACGATAATTATATTTTGAAGTAAATAGGCATAAGTGTAGCTATATGTATGTAAATCATATATGTCCATATATTTATGCCTGTACATGTATGAATGTATACACATTTAGGTGTGTATATGTACATGTGTATCTATGTACATGGGCACATAGTAAAGTCTGACAATCATCCAAAGTCTGCAACCAAGTTGAACATGTGAAAGCACAGGAACATCTTCTACCAAGAATATATTGGCCTTGAATGTGGCAAAAAAAGCCTTCTAGAAATTACCTGAGGAGATTTATGAAGTGGAAGTCAGCAGTTGTAAAGCAGGAAGAGACGTTTGTGATTTTCTGTATTCGCAAGTACTCACTAGCTTTGGACAAACCTATCTTCTGTTACCTCCTATGGGTAATGTGTGCCTTCTGTATTTGCTACGGAAGCATGCTGTGTGTGTCCATGGCAGTCTATTGCAAAGGAAAAAACATTTCAAGCCTTGTGGTTCATCTTGCATTTGACTCAATCCCAGGGAAAGCAAAATCTCTTTTCCACGCCAAAGTGCAGGAGAGAAAGTGTCTCAACTTCTGATCTCGTTGGCCAGTCTGGGCGGCTCAAAAATCCACCAAAAGGAAAGCACCCACTTCCACATTCTGCCACGAGTTTGTTAATCATGCCTCTCTGAGGGACTGTTTATGAAGGGGATAGCTAATATGATGGCTTTGTTGAGTAGAATTTGGGAAACAGATATTTGCTCCCTGATTCTTGGAGGATATTTCTACTCTTGTGAAATAGAGGGATTTAAATGTATGGTGACATTTGATATGGATAGCATAGCCTTGCCTCACGTCGAAAAGCAAGGAGAAATGAATTCATCTGGAGGCCCTGAAAACGTATATCCCTATAGGCCATAGGTGTTCATTTCTATGTATGTCTGTTCACACCTGTGTATGGGTACATACATGTGCATATGTGTACATAAATGTGTATATACAAATATGTATGTATACACGCATGTGTTTGTAACATAGTTATCAAGAGTTCACGGAACCCTGGCTCTTTTCTATAATTCCACTGTTTGGGAGTGAGGGTCCGTCAGGATCTCTAAGTCATCCTTGAGCTTTCTGTGAGTGTGAGTCCACCCTGGATCAACCTAGAATATGTCTGAGCAAGACATCAGAGTGAAAGGTGTAACTTGAGGGATTAAATGAACTGAGTCCTGAACAAAGGGTGGTGCTCTGAAGCAGGCTTTTGTTCCCACCATCCCACCTTCACTCCTAAAGTCTTGGTTGCTGGAAACACAGAATACACATATGGGCTAAGACCAGATGTATTTGAAGTGTGTGAGTGAAACAGTTTCAGAAAAGATACTGGTGACTTCCAGAAGCCCCGCATGTTGAAGTCTAGTGAGCTAAGGGAGATTGGGGAAGAAAGGAAAAGGAGGATATATTTCAGAGTAGCAGAGGTATAGGAAACGTGTGTATAAGCAAGCTAAGAGACAATGTGTAGATGTGTTGTGAGAGGGGAATTTGAGGTTTTCAGTCCACGGATAATCGCCTTTCTCCGTGATCCAATGTGGGACACTCTTTTGAATATGGCTAAATTTAAAGGGGTTGTGTTATCCATCTGGAGTAATGGGGAAAGACAGAAGGGAACATTTGCAGAGGGGTTAGAGAAAGAAGGAAGGAAGCATAAGGTTGCCGTTCCCAGGTATCCTCTCAGGCTATAAGTCTAAGGAGGACCCTCAAGATACTGCTCCAGAATCACTGCCACACACTCCAGTGGAAACTGAATCTGCCCCACTATCCAGGAATCCCCAGCTTTTGTCCCAGGCCTGGTGACAAGTGGAGTGCAAGCCAGCTCTGCGGTGACAGGGTGCCCTGTGAGCATGTACTTCATTTGTATTGGGAAATGATGTGGTTGTGGGAGCATATAAATCACAGCTGTTCTTGCTTCACTCTTCTCGTCTAGATGTTCCAGGGCCTCCTCATGTGCCATCCTTCGAAAACCATCCCACACCTAATGTTTTGGTACGTACTGAAGTGGAGATTTCCCTGGATCTAAGCTCTCATTGTACTTGAACCCAGTAGGTCAGAGCTAACCCATAGTAGGAGGAAAAGATTTTGTTCTCATGGAGAAATTCACTTCCTTCTGCATGAAAGCAATTTCTTTTCTGGTTTGTGTGTATTTTACGTTGATGAGAATCGAACCTGTAAGTCTGATCACATGTGAAGGTGGTCTCTTAATTACCTCACTGAGATAGTTAGGTTGAGAGTTGGAAGCCAGTATGAGCTACCGAGGAAGAGCCTGTCTTCAGTAAATGCACACAAGAGAACACTTAGGCTTCAGCTTTAGAATTCAGTTCCTCGCTGCCGTCACCACTGCATGCACTCTGCCATCCATTTTCCCATCAATCCGTGCACATGCATATTCGTCATCCCTCAGGTAGAGTGATTTAAATTAGTTTTCTTCTTCTTCCCTTTTTGCATAATTAAATTCTTGGAAAGGTAGTGCAGTTCTGTGGTATGGTATATGGGTTTTTGTGTCAGTCTGAAAAGACTAACTTGACCATTTTGTCTTTTTTCTTCTCTAGTGCATACAATAGGTACATGTGCTCAAGTAGTTATTTATGTCCATAGTTACATCTGCAGGTACACTTTGGTTCTTTCAGGGTGCTTGTGTTTCTTCTTGGGTCAGAAAGCTGCTGTTTTTTCTAGCGGGCTTAATAGGTTTAGGGAAGATAAAACTAGCTAGCACGCCATCTCGGAAAGTGGATTGTCTTCTTTAGCTTTGTAGGAGCTTAATGAGCCCTTTCTTCAAAGCTGCCTGCAAGCAAGCACTCTTCTGAGGCTATGAGGCTCAGGAAAGGCTTAGCAAATTGTGCTGTTTCTTTAACCACAATGTTTCACTTTGTTGCAGAATGCAAACATACCTCTGTCAACCGGGCAGGGGCAAATGGAAGCTTCTGCCGGAGAACTCGTGCCACCTCCTTGTCCTCCGGTCGCAGGACCATCGTCCCCAAAGAAGCAAGTCAATCCATACAGGATGCAGACGCTTCCCTCTTGGTTGAAGCCACGTGCCCCTCCTCCTCCTCTGCTTCTTGGGCAACAGAGTCATGGTCCTCATATTCCAGTTGCTCCATTAACAGGTAGGCTTTTGGAAAAATGCTTATATCTAGGTAGGTGTATGTGTGCTTTTTGGTTACTCTGACATGGTGGTTTTTACTGCACATAACCACTGTGTGGGAGAAACCGTATCTCTGAGGTCCATGAGTGCATTGTGTTCTTTCAAAAAGGGTTTTCTAATGAGGGTTACGCTAGATTCAACTTGAAATGTGTGAAATCATTTCTGTATGAGTATCTTGTGATGAATCTGCCTTTGCGGTTGAGAGTGATTTTCCTTTCTTTACCTACAACTATCTTCAGAGTGTGTGGACATATCTCGTGGGTGTGTGTGTGTAAGTGTGTGTGCCTTGTGTGTGTGTGTGTGTGTGTGTGTGTGTGTGTGTGTGTGTGTTTGCTTGTGTGTTTTCTTTTCTTACACACATGCATGTGTCTAAGCCCATGTTTGTTTGTGTACCAAAGGTGGAAATGAGACGATAGTGGTGAAGATTTGTGCATTCTTTCCAAGATGTGGGCTCTGGGATTTGAAATTAGCTGATGGGGTTTACACACAGGCACTTGCACTTGCTGACACATGCCCCAAGCAGCACAGTTCTATTTTATTCCTTGACTACTTATACACACTTACATTTCTACTGTCTTCCCTAAAAATACTAAAGAGATGAATTGCATGCTTTGTCATACTTAGGAATATTGGAGTTTCAACCGCTTGGCTTCTGTTTCTCCCATGTTTCAGTCCCCACTTTCTTCTCTTGAGGCTTCCTTTCACTCGTTCAGAGTGAGGGAACACATTTTTTTGAGGCCCATAGCACTTGTGCAGGGGTTCATTGCATGAGTTTCCTGAGATGTTTGTTTTCTTCTATGTTTGGAACTCAGATGATGCAGATGAGGCCCAACTCTTTTCACTCTGGGCCATTTCACCTGCCTCTCTGTACTTTTCATGTTCAGCTCTGTGTGGTATGTTCGTGTGTGAAGGTGTGCTTGGAATGGGTTTAGCTGCATTCCAGTACATATTTGTGTGTCCTGTAGTGTATTTGAGTGTGTGTTTGCCTAAAAAGCCCAAAGATAGCATTGTGAAATCACACCTAGTTTTTCTCTTTCTCTCTCTCCCCCTGTCTGTCTGTCTCTGGCTTACACACTCGCTATCTCTGTCTCTCCCTCTGTCTGTCTGTCCTATTCTCTCTTCCTTTCCCATATTATTCCATGTTTTAGGAAAGTAGGAGTCCATTTTCCACACCCAAGTCCTTGTCTCATGTCACAGGAACATAGGCTTTATTCATGACCCTTCATGACCCCAACTCTGTCCCTTTCCCTGGTGAGAGCAAGGCTTTACCCACTGAGCCAACTACACAGATTCTGTTTCCTGTCTGAGTCTGGGTTGCATTACCCTGTACTCTTGCAGGCCATGCACTGCAGCAAAACATCTCTTTAGGAGTTGGTAGATGCCTCATTAATAAGTGACCATTCCTCTATGACCTTTTCTTGTCTCTGAGGTCTTGGTAATGTGATATTTACCTCTATCACTAGCCCATATGGCATTTTTACTGCTTTTGTGTTGTTTTTTGATACGGACCCAGGTTTTTCTTTATTCATTTACCTCAGTGTCGATGAGCACATGAAAGATGGGGTATGGGGTGGGAGAGAGATTGCTCATGCCGTGAGGGACCATTTGGTGGTGGTGAGAGAACATTCTCAGAAGTTAGTTCTCCTCTTGCGGCAGGATGCATTGCTGGATCACCCTCAGTCTTTGGGTTTGCTCACAGGCACCTTTTCCTGTCGAGCCATCTCCATTGTCTGATATCTCTATTGAGATTTCCAGGGCTTCTAGCATGAGGTATTTAGGGCTTAGATTTTTTAATCTGCGTGCCGTGCCCTTCTTTCAACCTTCAGAAGCATTATATTCTTCCTTTTTTGACACCCTTCATGTAAGAAGTCACGAACTGTGTTGTGATCAATGCTGTCCTGTGACTTCTTGATCTGCGAGACTTACTACACCTAGCAGATTGACGACTTTTTCCAGACCAGGAAAGTGAGTTGACATGCTCAACATAGAAATTTCACTTTCCCTTCTTTCTGTGCTGTAGGAAATGTCATGTGTGTTTGTGCATAGTGCGTACACTTAGTAATCAACGTAAAGTACATTGAATGGGATAAGTGAGAAATAAACCAGGCCAGATGTGGAAGGTCCCTCCCAGATGGAATGTATGCCAAGACTATTATATTCTAAAGTAAATAAGCATAAGTGTAGCTATATATATGTAAATCATATATGTCCATATATTTATGCATGTACATATATGAATGTATACACTTTTAGGTGTGTATATGTACATGTGTTTCTATGTACAAGGGCACATAGTAAAGTCTGACAATCATCCAAAGTCTGCAACCAAGTCGAACATATGAAAGCACAGGAACACTTTCTACCAAGAATATATTGGCCTTGAATGTGGTAAGAAAGCATTCCAGAAATTACCTGAGGAGACTTGTGAAGTGGAAGTCAGCAGTTGTATAGCAGGAAGAGACATTTGTGATTTTCTGTAGTCAAAAGCACTCAGTAGATTTGGACACACCTATCTTCTTTTACCTCCTATGGGTTCTTTTGCAAAGAAGAAAAACATTTCAAGCCTTGTGGTTCGTCTTGCATTTGACTCAATCCCAAGGAAAACAACATCTCTTTTACACGCCAATGAGCAGGAGAGAAAGTGTCTCAACTTCTGATCTTGTTGGCCAGTCTGGGCGGCTCAAAAATCCACCAAAAGGCAAGCACCCACCCCCGCATTCTGCCACGAGTTTGTTAATCATGCCTCTCTGAGTGATTGTTTATGAAGGGGAAAGCTAATACAATGACTTTGTTGAGTAGAATTTGGGAAACAGATTTTTGCTCCCTGATTTTTGGAGGATATTTCTACTCTTGTCAAATAGAAGGGATTTAAATGTATGGTGACTTTCGTTATGGGTAGCATAGTCTTGCCTCACGTTGAAAAGCTAGGAGAGATAAATTCATCTTCAAGGTCCTGAAAATGTATATCCCTATAGGCCGTAGATGTTTATTTCTATGTATGTCTGTCCACACCTGTGTAATGTTACATACATGTGCATATTTGTACATAAATGTGTATATACAAATATGTATATATATGCGTATGTGTTTGTAAAGTACTTATGAAGAATGCAGGGAACCCTGGCTCTTTTCTGTAATTCCACTGTTTGGGAGTGAGGGTCGGTCACGTTTTCTAAGTCATCCTTGAGCTTTCTGTGAGTGTGAGTCCACCCTGGATCAACCTATATTATATCTGAGCAAGACATCATGAGTGAAAGGTGTAACTTGAGGGATTAAATGAACTGAGTCTTGAACAAAGGGTGTTGCTTTGAATCAGGCTTTTGTTCCCACCATCCCACCTTCACTCCTAAAGTCTTAGTTGCTGGAAACACAGAATATCCATATGGGCTAAGACCAGATGTATTTGAAGTGTGCGAGTGAAACAGTTCCAGAAAAGATACTGGTGATTACCAGAAGTCACGCCTATTGGAGTCCGGTGTGCTAAGGGAGATGGGGATAGAAAGGAAATGGAGGATATATTTCAGAGGAGCAGAGGTATAGGAAAGGTGTGTGTGTGAACAAGCTAAGAGACAAAGGGTAGATGTATTATGAGAGGGGAATTTGAGTTTTTCAATCCACGGATAATCGCCTTTCTCCGTGATCCAATGCGGGACACTCTTTGAATATGGCTAAATTTAAAGGGGCTGTGTTATCCATCTGGAGTAATGGGGCAAGACAGAAGGGAACACTTGCAGAGGGGTTAGAGAAAGAAGGAAGGAAGCATAAGGTTGCCGTTCCCAGGTATCCTCTCAGGGTATAAGTTGAAGGAGAAACCCCCAAGATACTGCTCCAGAAATCACTGCCACACACTCCAGTGGAAACTGAATCTGCCCCACTATCCAGGAATCCCCAGCTTTTGTCCCAGGCCTGGTGTCATGTGGAGTGCAAGCCAGCTCTGCGGTGACAGGGTGTTGTGTGAGTATGTACTTCATTTGTATTGGGAAATGATGTGGTTGTGGGGGCATATAAATCACAGCTGTTCTTGCTTCACTCTTCTCGTCTAGATGTTCCAGGGCCTCCTCAAGTGCCATCCTTCGAAAACCATCCCACACCTAATGTTTTGGTATGTACTGAAGTGGAGATTTCCCTGGATCTAAGCTCTCATTGTACTTGAACCCAGTAGGTCAGAGCTAACCCATAGTAGGAGGAAAAGATTTTGTTCTCATGGAGAAATTCACCTCCTTCTGCATGAAAGCAATTTCTTTTCTGGTTTGTGTGTATTTTACGTTGATGAGAATCGAACCTGTAAGTCTGATCACATGTGAAGGTGGTCTCTTAATTACCTCACTGAGATAGTTAGGTTGAGAGTTGGAAGCCAGTATGAGCTACCGAGGAAGAGCCTGTCTTCAGTAAATGCACACAAGAGAACACTTAGGCTTCAGCTTTAGAATTCAGTTCCTCGCTGCCGTCACCACTGCATGCACTCTGCCATCCATTTTCCCATCCATCCGTGCACATGCATATTCGTCATCCCTCAGGTAGAGTGATTTAAATTAGTTTTCTTCTTCTTCCCTTTTTGCATAATTACATTCTTGGAACGGTAGTGCAGTTTTGTGGTACGGTATATGGGTTTTTATTGTCAGTCTGAAAAGAATAACTTGACCATTTTGTCTTTTTTCTTCTGTAGTGCATACAATAGGTACATGTGCTCAAGTAGTTATTTATGTCCATAGTTACATCTGCAGGTACACTTTGGTTCTTTCAGGGTGCTTGTGTTTCTTCTTGGGTCAGAAAGCTGCTGTTTTTTCTAGCGGGCTTAATAGGTTTAGGGAAGATAAAACTAGCTAGCACGCCATCTCGGAAAGTGGATTGTCTTCTTTAGCTTTGTAGGAGCGTAATGAGCCCTTTCTTCAAAGCTGCCTGCAAGCAAGTACTCTTCTGAGGCTATGAGGCTCAGGAAAGGCTTAGCAAATTGTGCTATTTCTTTAACCACTATGTTTCACTTTGTTGCAGAATGCAAATATACCTCTGTCAACCGGGCAGGGGCAAATGGAAGCTTCTGCCGGAGAACTCGTGCCACCTCCTTGTCCTCCGGTCGCAGGACCATCGTCCCCAAAGAAGCAAGTCAATCCATACAGGTTGCAGACGCTTCCCTCTTGGTTGAAGCCACGTGCCCCTCCTCCTCCTCTGCTTCTTGAGCAACAGAGTCATGGTCCTCATATTCCAGTTGCTCCATTAACAGGTAGGCTTTTGATAAAATGCTTATATCTAGGTAGGTGTATGTGTGCTTTTTGGTTACTCTGACATGGTGGTTTTTACTGCACATAACCACTGTGTGGGAGAAACCGTATCTCTGAGGTCCATGAGTGCATTGTGTTCTTTCAAAAAGGGTTTTCTAATGAGGGTTACGCTAGATTCAACTTGAAATGTGTGAAATCATTTCTGTATGAGTATCTTGTGATGAATCTGCCTTTGCGGTTGAGAGTGATTTTCCTTTCTTTACCTACAACTATCTTCAGAGTGTGTGGACATATCTCATGGGTGTGTGTGTGTAAGTGTTTGTGCATTGTGTGTGTGTGTGTTTGCTTGTGTGTTTTCTTTTCTTACACACATGCATGTGTCTAAGCCCATGTTTGTTTGTGTACCAAAGGTGGAAATGAGAGGACAGTGGTGTAGATTGGTGCACTACTTCCAGGATGTGGGCTCTGGGATTTGAACTTAGCTGATGGGGTTTACACACAGGCACTTGCACTTGCTGACACATGACTCAAGCAGCACAGTTCTATTTTACTCCTTGACTACTTATACACACTTACATTTCTACTGTCTTCCCTAAAAATACGAAAGAGATGAATTTCATGCTTTGTCATACTTAGGAATATTGGAGTTTCAACCGCTTGGCTTCTGTTTCTCCCATGTTTCAGTCCCCACTTTCTTCTCTTGAGGCTTCCTTTCACTCGTTAAAAGTGAGGGATCACATTTTTCTGAAGCCCATAACACTTGTGCAGGGGTTCATTGCATGAGTTTCCTGAGATGTTTGTTTTCTTCTATGTTTGGAACTCAGATGATGCAGATGAGGCCCAACTCTTTTCACTCTGGGCCATTTCACCTGCCTCTCTGTACTTTTCATGTTCAGCTCTGTGTGGTATGTTCGTGTGTGAAGGTGTGCTTGGAATGGGTTTAGCTGCATTCCAGTACATATTTGTGTGTCCTGTAGTGTATTTGAGTGTGTGTTTGCCTAAAAAGCCCAAAGATAGCATTGTGAAATCACACCTAGTTTTTCTCTTTCTCTCTCTCCCCCTGTCTGTCTGTCTCTGGCTTACACACTCGCTATCTCTGTCTCTCCCTCTGTCTGTCTGTCCTATTCTCTCTTCCTTTCCCATATTATTCCATGTTTTAGGAAAGTAGGAGTCCATTTTCCGCACCCAAGTCCTTGTCTCATGTCACAGGAACATAGGCTTTATTCATGACCCTTCATGACCCCAACTCTGTCCCTTTCCCTGGTGAGAGCAAGGCTTCACCCACTGAGCCAACTACACAGATTCTGTTTCCTGTCTGAGTCTGGGTTGCATTACCCTGTACTCTTGCAGGCCATGCACTGCAGCAAAACATCTCTTTAGGAGTTGGTAGATGCCTCATTAATAAGTGACCATTCCTCTATGACCTTTTCTTGTCTCTGAGGTCTTGGTAATGTGATATTTACCTCTATCACTAGCCCATATGGCATTTTTACTGCTTTTGTGTTGTTTTTTGATACGGACCCAGGTTTTTCTTTATTCATTTACCTCAGTGTCGATGAGCACATGAAAGATGGGGTATGGGGTGGGAGAGAGATTGCTCATGCCGTGAGGGACCATTTGGTGGTGGTGAGAGAATATTCTCAGAAGTTAGTTCTCCTCTTGTGGCAGGATGTATTGCTGGATCACCCTCAGGCTTTGAGTTTGCTCACAGGCACCTTTCCCTGTGGAGCCATCTCCATTGTCTGATATCTCTATTGAGATTTCCAGGGATTCTAGCATGAGGTATTTAGGGCTTAGATTTTTTAATCTGTGTGCCGTGCCCTTCTTTCAACCTTCAGAAGCATTATATTCTTCCTTTTTTGACACCCTTCATGTAAGAAGTCACGAACTGTGTTGTGATCAATGCTGTCCTGTGATTTCTTGATCTGTGAGACTTACTACACCTAGCAGATTGACGACTTTTTCCAGGTCAGGAAAGTGAGTTGACATGCTCGACACAGAAATTTCACTTTCCCTTCTTTCTGTGCTGTAGGAAATGTCATATGTGTTTGTGTGTCAGTGCGTACACTTAGTAATCAACGTAAAGTACATTGAATGGGATAAGTGAAAAATAAACCAGGCCAGATGTGGAAGGTCCCTCCCAGATGGAATGTATGCCAAGACTATTATATTCTAAAGTAAATAAGCATAAGTGTAGCTATATATATGTAAATCATATATGTCCATATATTTATGCATGTACATATATGAATGTATACACTTTTAGGTGTGTATATGTACATGTGTTTCTATGTACATGTGCACATAGTAAAGTCTGACAATCATCCAAAGTCTGCAACCAAGTCGAACATATGAAAGCAGAGGAACACCTTCTACCAAGAATATATTGGCCTTGAATGTGGTAAGAAAGCATTCCAGAAATTACCTGAGGAGACTTGTGAAGTGGAAGTCAGCAGTTGTATAGCAGGAAGAGACGTTTGTGATTTTCTGTAGTCACAAGCACTCAGTAGATTTGGACACACCTATCTTCTTTTACCTCCTATGGGTTCTTTTGCAAAGAAGAAAAACATTTCAAGCCTTGTGGTTCGTCTTGCATTTGACTCAATCCCAAGGAAAACAACATCTCTTTTACACGCCAATGAGCAGGAGAGAAAGTGTCTCAACTTCTGATCTTGTTGGCCAGTCTGGGCGGCTCAAAAATCCACCAAAAGGCAAGCACCCACCCCCACATTCTGCCACGAGTTTGTTAATCATGCCTCTCTGAGTGATTGTTTATGAAGGGGAAAGCTAATACAATGACTTTGTTGAGTAGAATTTGGGAAACAGATTTTTGCTCCCTGATTTTTGGAGGATATTTCTACTCTTGTCAAATAGAAGGGATTTAAATGTATGGTGACTTTCGTTATGGGTAGCATAGTCTTGCCTCACGTTGAAAAGCTAGGAGAGATGAATTCATTTTCAAGTTCTTGAAAGTATATATCCCTATAGGCCGTAGGTGTTTATTTCTATGTATGTCTGTCCACACCTGTGTAATGTTACATACATGTGCATATTTGTACATAAATGTGTATATACAAATATGTATATATATGCGTATGTGTTTGTAAAGTACTTATGAAGAATGCAGGGAACCCTGGCTCTTTTCTGTAATTCCACTGTTTGGGAGTGAGGGTCGGTCACGTTTTCTAAGTCATCCTTGAGCTTTCTGTGAGTGTGAGTCCACCCTGGATCAACCTATATTATGTCTGAGCAAGACATCATGAGTGAAAGGTGTAACTTGAGGGATTAAATGAACTGAGTCTTGAACAAAGGGTGTTGCTCTGAATCGGGCTTTTGTTCCCACCATCCCACCTTCACTCCTAAAGCCTTGGTTGCTGGAAACACAGAATATCCATATGGGCTAAGACCAGATGTATTTGAAGTGTGCGAGTGAAACAGTTCCAGAAAAGATACTGGTGATTACCAGAAGTCACGCCTATTGGAGTCCGGTGTGCTAAGGGAGATGGGGATAGAAAGGAAATGGAGGATATATTTCAGAGGAGCAGAGGTATAGGAAAGGTGTGTGTGTGAGCAAGCTAAGAGACAAAGAGTGGATATGTTATGAGAGGGAAATTTGACGTTTTTAACCCTTGGACAATTGCCTTTTTCCGTGATCCAATTCAGGACACTCATTTGAATATGGCTATATTTAAAGGGGTTCTGTTATCCATCTGGAGTAATGAGGAAAGACAGAAGGGCACACTTACAGAGAGGTCAGAGAAAGAATGAAAGGAGCATAAGGTTGCCGTTCCTAGGTATCCTCTCAAGCTATAAGTCTAAGGATGTCCCCCCAAGATACTGCTCTAGAAATCACTGCCACACACTCCAGTGGAAACTGAATCTGCCCCACTATCCAGGATTCCCCAGCTTTTGTCCTAGGCCTGGTGTCAACTGGACTGCAAGGCACCTGTGTGTTGCCAGGATGCCGTGTGAGCATGTACTTCATTTGTATTGGGGAATGATATGGTTGTGGGGCATATAAATCGCAGCTTTTCTTACTTCACTCTTCTCGTCTAGATGTTCCAGGGCCCCCTCAGGTGCCATCCTTCGAAAACGATCCGACACCTAATGTTTTGGTACGTACTGACCTGGAAATTTCCCTGCATCTAAGCTCTCATTGCACGTGAACCCAATAGGTCAAATCTAACCCGTAGTAGGAGGAAAAGATTTTGTCGTGTTGGAGAAATTCACTCCCTTCTGCATGAAAACAATTTCTTTTCTGACTTATGTGTATCTTAGGTTGGTGAAAATCAAACCTTTAAGTCTGATCACATGTGAAAGTGGTCTCTTAATTACCTCACTGAGTTAGTTGGGTTGGGAGATGGAAGCCAGAATGAGCTACAGAGGAAGAGGCTGTCTTCAGTAAATTCACACACGAGAACACCTAGGCTTCAGCTTTAGAATTCAGTTCCTCCCTGCTGTCACCACTGCATGCACGCTGACATCCATCCAACACGTCATTTGCCATCCATTTTCCCATCCATCCCTGCACATACATATTTGTCATCCCTCAGGAAGAGGGATTTAAATTAGTTGTCCGCTTCTTCCCTTTTTGCATAATTACATTCTTGGAAGGATAGTGCAGTTTTGTGGTACGGTATATGGGTTGTTGTGTCAGTCTGAAAAGACTAGCTTGACCATTTTGTCTTTTTTCTTCTCTAGTGAAAGCATTAGGTATATGTGCTCAAGTAGTTATTTATATCCACAGTTATGTCTACAGGTACACTTTGGTTCTTTCAGGGTGCTTGTGTTTCTTGTCGGGTCAGAAAGCTGCTGCTTTTTCTAGTGGTCTTAATAGGTATAGGGAAGATAAAACTAGCTGGCAAGCCATCTCGGAAAGTGGATTGTCTTTTTTAGCTTTGTAGTAGCGTTATGAGCACTTTCTTCAAAGCTGCCTGCAAGCAAGCACTCTTCTGAGGCTATGAGGCTCAGGAAAGGCTTAGCAAATTGTGCTGTTTCTTTAACCACTATGTTTCACTTTGTTGCAGAATGCAAACATACCTCTGTCAACCGGGCAGGGGCAAATGGAAGCTTCTGCCGGAGAACTCGTGCCACCTCCTTGTCCTCCGGTCGCAGGACCATCGTCCGCAACGAAGCAAGTCAATCCGTACAGGCTGCAGATGCTTCCCTCTTGGTTGAAGCCACATGTCCCTCATCCTCCTCTGCTTGTTGGGCAACAGAGTCATGGTCCTCATATTCCAGTTGCTCCTTTAACAGGTAGGCTTTTGGAAAAATGCTTATATCTATGTAGGTGTATATGTACTTTTGGGTTACTCCGACATGGTCATTTTTACTGCGCATAACCACTGTGTGGGAGAATCCGTATCTCTGAGTTCCATGAATGCATCTTGTTCTTTCCAAAAGGGTTTTCTAAAGAGGGTTACACTAGATTCAACTTGAAATGTGTGAAATCGTTTCTGTATGAGTGTCTTGTGATGAATCTGCCTTTGTGGTTGAGAGTGAATTTCCTTTCTTTTACCTAGAACTATCTTCAGAGTGTGTGGATATCTCTTGTGGATGTGTGTATACGTAAGTGTGTGTGCCTTGTGTGTGTGTGTGTTTGCTTGTGTGTTTTCCTTTATTACACACTTGCATGTGTCTAAACCCATGTTTGTTTATGTACCAAAGGTGGAAATGAGAGGACAGTGGTGAAGGTTGGTGCACTCCTTTCAGGATGTGGGCTCTGGGATTTGAACTTAGCTGATGGGGTTTACACACAGGCACTTGCACTTGCTGACACATGACTCAAGCAGCTCAGTTCTATTTTACTCATTGACTTATTATACAACCTTACATTTCTGCTGTCTTCTCTAAAAATACTAAAGAGATGAATTGCATGCTTTGTCATACTTAGGAATGTTAGAGTTTCAACCCATTGTCTTTTGTTACTCCCGTGTTTCAGTCCCCACTTTCTTCTCTTCAGGCTTCCTTTCACTCGTTCAGAGTGAGGGAACACATGTTTCTGAGGCCCATGAAACTTGTGCAGGGGTTCATTGGATTAGTTTCCTGAGATGTTGTCTTCTTCTATGCTTGGAACTCAGATGATGCAGATGAGGCCCAACCCTTTTCACTCTGGGCCATTTCACCTGCCTCTCTTTTCTTTTCATGTTCGGCTCTGTGGGGTATGTTTGTGTGTGTGAAGATGTGCTTGGAATGGGTTTAGCTGCATTCCAGTACATATTTGTGTGTTCTGTAGTGTATTTGAGTGTGTGTCTAAAAAGCCCAAAGAGCATTGTGACATCAAACCTAGTTGCTCTCTTTCTCTCTCTCTCCCTGTCTGTCCGTATCTCGCTTACACGCTCGCTACCTCTGTCTCTCCCTCTGTCTGTCTGTCTTATTCTCTCTTCCTTTCCCATATTATTCCATGTTTTGGGAATGTCTGAGTTCATTTTCCGCACCCAAGTCCTTGTCTCATGTCACAGGAACATAGGCTTTCTTCACGACCCTTCATGACCTCAACTCTCTTCCTTTCCCTGGTGAGAAGAAGGCTTCACCCGCTGAGCCATCTACACAGATTCTGTTTCCTCTCTGAGTCTGGGTTGCATTACCCCGTACTTTTGCAGGCCATGCACTGCAGCAAACCATCTCTTTAGGAGTTGGTAGATGCCTCATTAATAAGTGACCATTCCTCTATGACCTTTTCTAGTCTCTGAGGTCTTGGTCATGTGACATTTACCTCTATCTGTAGCCCATATGGATTTTTACTGCTTTTATTTTGTTTTTTGATATGGAGCCAGGGTTTTCTTTATTCATTTACCTCAGTGTTGATTAGCACATGAAAGACGGGGGGTGGGGAGAGAGAATGTTCATGCCATGAAGGAACATTTGGTGGTGGTGAGAGAACATCCTCAGAAGTTAGTTCTCTTACAGCAGGAAGCATTGCTGGGTCACCCTCAGGCTTTGGGTTTGCTCACAGGCAGCTTTCCCTGTTGAGCCATTTCCATTGTCTGATATCTCTATTGACATTTCCAGGGCCTCTATCATGAGGTATTCAGGGCTTAGATTTTTTAATCTGTGTGCCCTGCCCTTCTTTCAACCTTCAGAAGCATTCTATTTATCCTTTTCTGATACCCTTCATGTAAGAAGTCATGGACTGTGTTGTGATCAATGTTGTCCTGTGACTTCTTGATCTGTGAGACGTCCTAGACCTAGTGGATATACAACTTTTTCCAGCCCAGGCATATGAGTTGACATGCTCGACAAAAATTTCACTTTCCCTTCTTTCTGTGCTGTAGGAAATATCATGTATGTTTGTGTGTCAGTGTGTACACTTAGTAATCAATGTAAAGTTCATTGAATGGGATCAGTGAGAAATAAACCAAGCCAGATGTGGAAAGTCCTGATGCAGTCTCGGGGTCCCATGGAGACCCTTGGGGTCAGGGATAAGCTGGCGCGAAGTCAACAACACAGACTCTGGGCGTCAGGTGATTAGCAACTGCAGGCTCTCAGGCTTGCAGGCTGGCCCCTTTATTATAAGTATGGAGGCAGCCTATATATCTCACTCAACATCCCATAAGTCCCAGTGTGAGGTTTTTGCTGTGTTGTCCTCTCAGCCAGGCAGTTTGACATAAGCACCAGGCACAGCCCAGGCACAGCGGCAGGTTCTACCTTGAGGAATTTGAATTTGTGCATGCGGCCCACACAGACAATACAGGCCTGCCTGATCCACACAGACAATACAGGCCTGCCTGGTCTGTTCCTCCTACGTATCCATCCTTTTTATTTATTTTGACAGACAGCGGGAGCCAGAGTTCTTTGCTCTGACCTTGTTGACCCCGCCTCACTGGGCATCCAGCATAATGGACTGGTGCCTGTCTTAGGTTGGAGACCACCCTCGTGTGGACCCTTACCCATCATTGGCTGCCAGCCCTCGAAGGACCTCTCCTCTGGAAGGCATGCCAGGATATGTGGGTAGTAGATTAGACCAAGGCCTCACAAATCTCTGCAATCCAAGCTTGAACCACGTCTCTGGGGAGGGGGGCATGGGTTGGATGTTCAAGGGCCATAAGCACCTGCAGCATGGTCTTGATGGAGCGCTTCTGAGAGATGTGCTGAAGGAAACACTTCAGCAATATAATTAATAAAGGAACAATTCCTCCTATGATAGCATAAATTACAATCCGAGAAGGATCAAACAGCCTTTTAAAGTTGCTCCAGATTCTGGTTACAAACCCAGTATCTATAAGCAGGGGAACCAAATGCATCATGTTAATTTGTTCTATCTTTTGACTCAAAGTCAATGAGTAATTAAGGAAGGCCTGAAACCAAGGCCCCTTGATATACTGAGAAAGTTGTTCATGAGCCTTGAAAATGTTGGAGACCCGATAGACAAGAAAAAGGACAAAAACTTTTCAGTACATCACACCCAGAAGGATAAACATATGGCACTTCTGTGAACCAATATTTTAACTGTTGCTTTAAGCTGGGAATGACTTGAAAACCTAAAGTCACATGAACAAAAACTAGTAAATCAAAGTGTTTAAGATGACAGGGACCTCACATTTTCTCTTTGGAAAAGAACTAGAAATACTCATTAATTATGACAACTCACTGAAAGCTTTTCCCATTTCATTTGTCC
This sequence comes from Typhlomys cinereus, assembly GCA_023101885.1. Taxonomy (NCBI): domain Eukaryota; kingdom Metazoa; phylum Chordata; class Mammalia; order Rodentia; family Platacanthomyidae; genus Typhlomys; species Typhlomys cinereus. The sequence continues at coordinate 735,802 of JALPQD010000394.1, read as the reverse complement.
CCATTGTAGTGTCTTAAATTATTCTTTAATTCCACTACTAGTTATAGCAGTCTAATTTTTAAGGTCTGCACAATCTCTACTACACTATTTTATATGTGTTAATAACAATTCTATAAAAAAGCAGTTAATAAATCACAGAATAAGCCCGAAAAACAAATTATACATATTTCAAAATTGCAAGAAATAAATTATATCATGATATATCAATTAATATTGTATCAGTATTAACTAACATCTATGACAGATTTTTCCCCCAATATAATTAAGCAGTACACAACAGGGCTCAAGCTACAGTTAATCAAATTTGTTTTTTCTTAAAAACACAAATTTATTCACTATAAACAATTAAAAAGTAGTTTTCTTCCTCCATAACAGACATTAAAACTATTAAAACTAAGTTTTTTTTAAAGTATCTTAAGATTGAATGAAAATGATTAGCTACAGTGTGGTCCAGAAATGCAAATATACAAACAAGACAGTTTTATAAACACATGTATTGCTACCTTTAGATACTCTTACAAATCATAAAAGATATCTAGGCACACTTACAAATCATGGAAATGAAGCCAGCTCATCAGATTTTTACCAAGGTAACAAGAAATACTTTATGCAAGAAGATAAAAACTAATGCAGAATAACACTTGCAAATTAGTTTTTTAATGTCTATAAACCACTGTTTTTCTAAAGACAGAACTTTGTTTCCATTTGTCATGCTTACAAAAAACATAAAAAGTTTTCTAACTACAATACAATCATTATGTTTTAAACAATTTTCTTAACATAAAAGGTTTTAACAATCAAGTCATAATTTTATTTAAGCTTATAATGTACTAAAATTACTTTACATGGAAGAACTTGATAGAATACCTCAGGACACTGCTTGATACCCAAGTCTGCATTAATAGGTATTTCATGGTCCACTTAAATTGTCTAGTACATAACTGAATCATCTAGCAAAATCATATCTATAGCTTTGAGAGTGACACCTGGTAATAACATTTGCACAAACCTGATGCTTCTTCGTCATCTAAGATATTGTAGCGCTCAATTTACTTAACTACTTTAACATTAAGCAACTACAAGTTTTGTATCTTTAACACAAGTACATAAAAACTTTTTAAATTTTGTAGAAACCAGGACATTATTAAATATGGAATAAGCATGCATCATGTGGTCGCAGGAGAATACCTGTGTCTCTTTAGCTAAGTAATCTTTGAAAAATAAAACCTCCACAGTTACCAATACTGAGTAGAGCCTTTACTGGTCCATTAATGTTTTTAACCTTCTAAATTCTATCACAAGAAAGTCCCCAATATCTGTAGGTTATCTTCAAAAATTTGTCTTTTAAGAATTTTGAACTACCTCAAAAATTATTAACTAACTTATGAGAAGTGGGCACATGGAATCCATAAGAAACAGGCATGGAACTAAAAATGCATTCATAGTACTAGAGGGCCATGAGGGGCTAGGGAGCCAAAGAGGGCTGCCAGGGCAAGGTATATCTGTATACCTAGGTAAGACCAGGGAAACTGGCTTTCCTCTCTTTGGTTAACTCCCATTGGGCCCAACCCAGTTGCCCTTAGGCCCATGTGCAGCTAGAGATCAAGTTATTTGTTGGCTATGGAGAGCTCCTCTCCATAATCCCTACATGGGGAAGTTGGCTATCTTATCTGAGAAGACTCAAGTCACTTCCTCATTAGGAGTGTTCCCTCAGGGGGATTCCAGTAGTAGGGGATGACCTTCAATGATGTTAAAGACCTTCAAAGACCTTAAAGACTGTCCCAGCATGGACTGTTTTAGACCTGCCTATTGTGCCCCTTAACTTTCTGAGGACCCAGACCGCTCAAGGGAAGAGGGGCAACAATCACTCTGGCTACTTCCTGCTGAGCTGGGGCGATGAAAGTGAGGGCAGTCTTATGTCCTCATCTATGAACTGCTGGGATAGTCTAGAGGTCTTTCATAGAGGACTTTATTACTTCAAGGTCCATTTAAAAGAGACAAAACATAGATAAAATGAGCCTCCAAGATCTACACAAGAATTAAACCATTATAACTGAGGAGGCATAAGGGATAAACCAAATAAGCTTAGCAGTCTTACTGTGGGTACAAGAAAGAGTTAGTAAAGAACACGTGTTTGCAAGGTTTAAAAGCCAAGCACTGTTTAAATAATTTACATATTGGAGACCTTTCTCCTCTGGCTATTGTAAATCTCCAAGATCTCATTCTAAAATCTGTCCAAAACAATGTGAACTATCTGAACAGAACAATCTGAATTAGTCCTCTTTTTTGGGTTTTGAAAAGCAAAATGACACAAGTCTTTTTAAGATGACACATATGGGGGACATTATCTCCTCACATGAAAAGTTCTATATGTTTCTAAGCATTATCTTTAGGGTAGGACCACTCCTCAGATCTAAATGAAAAGCCAGCATTGATTTGCTTGTGTTGTAAATGCTGAGACCTTATTGCTTTGCATTTGCATCTAAACAGGACAATTAGCATTAAAGGGGCAATTCCAAAAGTTAACCAAGATACCAAATTTACAGGTGAACAGAAAACAGGTATCCTGTCCCATAATTGTTTGCTGAAGGACACAGCAGTAATAATTTGAACTTTAGTCCCGTTAATTTTGATATTTCAAAGGATAGTTTGAAACAGTCCAGGTGCCATTAATATTGGCGGGCAGGAGGTATATGGCCATCCTGGACTTCCCTCTTAAGGGCCAGGAAGAACAGTGCTCAGGACACATTTAAAGCATTTTTTTTTTTTTTTTTTTTTTTTTTTGCCTGTGGGGAAGGGGATTTCAGGTTTGTCAGCTAGGCATGCCTGTTAGTAATTTATCTATCCCCTTAGGCAGATGAATCCTCAGAGAAACTCTAAGTAACTTAGGTCAAAATCTTTTTTTTTTTTAATAACATTTTTGTTATTATTTCCGCTCATACAAACTTAATAGGTAGACCAGTTCCCTCCCCCCTCCTCCTCCCCCCGAACCCCCTGTTCCTCCTCTCTCCCTCCCCATCTCCCAGTACCTCCCCCCCCAATTCCCAGAGAGTCCTTTATTGTGTATGCCTAACTCTCCTCCTGGTCCTCCTTTCTGATGACGTAAAAGGACCCAGTGGCATTTCCCTGAACCCTTTCTCGTGTTCCCCTTAAGCATAGGAACACTACTGTGGCCATCAATCCCTTGCCTCCAAGGATCTTGGTGCTTTTAGCCGATGTTAGACTTTGTGAGGTCAATAGTGTGATGGACATGGCGCAGGGCATGCAAAGTCCTATTATGATTGCTTCAGCCCTATCTAGTGTGGAGACTCTTCAAATCATTGCTCCCCCCATCCTTTTGCTCTTACAATCTTACCACCCCCTCTTCCGCAGATGTCCCTGAGCTTCAGGATGGGGAGAGATTAGGCTGGCCTAGTTCTAGGTGGTTGATACAGAGTCTCTGAAGTTCTGGATTGTGGTTTGTTGCTGTTCTTTTGCAGTTTTGCTGCTCCTGCAATGCCCTTCACTCCATCCTGATGGGCACTGTATGTCACCCCCTGGTCAGAGACAAAAAACTGTTAAACTGGAGTCTTGTTATAATGGCACATTCAAGGGTAGATGTAATAAAAGCAGGAAACCTCGGTGAGGGAGGGATCAGTCACCCATTTGCAAAATGATCTCTTTTCATCTGCCAGACTATATGCCCTCCCCGTCTGGTGAGATCATAGCTCCTCAGTTGTACATGATCAGGAACGAACGTCTGTGAACTTAACCAGGTGTCACATTACTTACTTGCATTCCTTGGAGGTCGATTTTCTCTGCTGTAACATGGTACCCTCTCTCCTTGTGTCTTGTGTGGCTCTCCAACCCCATCCCTCCTGTTCACAATCCTTGCAATTACCGTATTACATAGATTTACCCTTGAGTGTCTCAATGTGGGCTGGGTGAGTTTGGTACTAGGAGCCACCTATTAGGGAATACATACGGCGCTTAACTTTCTGGGATTGGGATACTTCACTTAATATAATTGTTTCTTATGACATCCATTTCCCAACAAATTCCAGTAATTCATCATTTTTGATGGCTGAGTAGTACTCCATTGTATAGATGTACCACAGTTTCCTTATCCACTCGTCAACTGTTGGACATTTAGGTTGATTCCATGACTTTGCTATTGTAAACAGTGCTGCTATGAACATAGTCGTGCTGGTGCTATCGAGGAGAACCTCTGCTGCATGGGGGGTTATTCCCAAAAGTGGAATAGCAGGGTCATATGGCATTTCAATCTTTAATTTCTTTAAGAATCTCAAGACAGATCGCCAGAATGGCTGTATGAGTCTGCATTCCCACCAGCAATGTAGCAGAGTTCCCCTCTCTCCACATCCTCTCCAGCATTTGTCGTTGTTTGTATTGTGGATTTTTGCCATCCTGACCGGGGTGAGATGATATCTCAGGGAAGTTTTGATTTGCATTTCCGTGATGGCTAAAGAAGTGGAGCATTTTTTTATTATTAAACATTTAATTATACATTTTAAAATTTTTTTACCAGTTCTCTCCCTCCCCCCTCCTCCCCCTCCCCTTCCCCCAGTGCCTCCCCCCCAATTCCCAGAGAGTCCTTTATTGTGTACGCCTAACTCCTCTGGGTCCTCCTCTCCGATGACATATAAGGACCCAGTGGCATTTCCATAAGCCCTTTCTCTTGTTCCCCTTAAGCATAAGATCACTACTATGGCTGTCAATCCCTTGCCTCCAGGGGTCTCGGTGCCCTTAACAGATGCTAGACTTTATGAGGTCAACAGTGCGCGCTGGACATTGCGTAGGGCATGCAAAGTCCCATTACGATTGCTTTGGCCCCAACTATTGTTGAGAATCTTGCAGATCGTTGCTCCTCCCATCCTTTTGCTCTTACAATCTTACCGCCCCCTCTTCCGCAAATGTCCCTGAGCTCCAGGATGGGGAGAGATTAGGACCAGCCTTTCATTCTAGGATGTGCCTATCTTTTGTGGTGAGATGAGTTTCTTGAAGGCAGCAGATTGTTGGATTGTGGTTTTTAATCCAAGTTTGTAATCTGTGTCTCTTAATCGGTGAGTTAATACCATTGACATTTAATGTTATAATGGAGAAATTATTTTTAATTCTGGACTTTTTTATGTTTAGTAAATTTTTTAAGCATGTTGTTTTATAGTTATGTTTTGGTGGTATTATACTTCCCTTCTGTCCTCCTGGATACGCTTGTTCTTTTCTTCAAGCTTGAGTATCAGTTCTAGGATTTTTTGAAGGCCTGGTTTGGTAGACATGTATCCCTTCAAGTTGTCTTTGTGTTGGAAAACTTTTCTTTCTCCCTCAATCATGACAGATAGTTTTGCCGGGTATATCAGTCTGGGTTGGCATTTTTGCTCATTTAATACTTGAAGTATGTCTCTCCAAGCTCTTCTTGCTTTTACTGTTTCCATTGAGTAGTCATTTGTTATTCTAATAGGTTTACATTTAAACGTGAGTTGCTTTTTTTCTCTTGAAGCTTTCAGCACCTTTTCTTTGTCTTGAATGTGAAGTGTTTTGACTATTATTTGCCGTGGCGATTTTCTATTTTGGTCATATCTGTTTGGAGTGCGAAATGCCTCTTGTATTTGGATAGGTCTCTCATTCTTTAGTTGTGGGAAGTTTTCATTTATGATGAATTGAAATATTTCCTCAGGTGTGGTATTTTGGGATTCTTGTTCTGGTATTCCATGAATGCGCATGTTAGGCTTCTTCAGGGTGTCCCATATCTCTTGAATGTTCCTCTCCAGTATCTTTTTGGCTTTAACAATCTCTTCCATTGAGCTGGTTAATTCTCCCACTTTGTCTTCAAGATCTGAAATTCTATTTTCTGCCTCATTTGTTCTGCTGATAAGACTCTCTGTTGAGTTTTGGGTTGAAGATAACTTGTCTTTTAGTTCAATTTTAAATTCTGCCTGAGACTGTTTTAATTGCTCCATACCTATTTTTGTTTCTTGAACTGTTTTTCTCAACTCCTCCAAGTGCCTGTTGTGTTCCTGTTCAAAGTGGTTGATATGGTTGTTTAACTCTTCTCGGATTTCCTCTTTCATAGTATTAATCATGGTAAGGATCATACTCTGAAAGTCGTTATGTTGGGTCTGGCTTTCATGGCTATTTTCTGTGGATTTGTTCCGCTCGGAATCCCTCATTATGGGATTGATTCTTTTGGCAGGAGATTGGTCTTCTTGGGTTTTGTTTCTCGTGGATCTGCACTTTGACTTGTACATTGTTGTTTTGTTTTTTAGGACCTTTCAGTTTCTGTGTTTTTCACTGAATCCACATAGTTAGTATTGTTACACTTGCCAGTTATTACTAGTGCTTGCCTTGGATTGGGTATGTTTGTGTATTGTTGTTATTATATCCTAGATGAGGCTATTAGTCTGTTAGTACGTCAGTTAAGTAAAGTTATGTTACCAGGGGGTGAATATTAGTTTGGTAGTGAACTTTTACGATTTAGTTTCTTGATGAAATGTGGGGGTGAGTGGTGTACTCACTGGAGTTGTATGTTGTGGGGTGGTTGTATGAGAAAGTTGATCTACAGCATTGATACTTTAAAGGATCAGTAAGGTGAAAAGGAAAAGTTTACTTATCTTTGGGCTGGATGAGAAGAAACTCGCCCACGTGATATAATGATTGTAGTGGAGTCCAGATGTATGGCCTGTGCTCCCTTTGTTCCTTAGAATTTTGCTTGAGTTTCCTTTGGGCTCTATTGAATTCTGAGTAGCAGTGTGTCTTCCGAGGACCATGTGCGTAGGTCCCCAGTGGGCCAGAGAGGCAGAGTGTCTGTTGTTGATGGCAGAGTTCTTCACCTGTGATCTGGGAAGGTGGGCGCGGAGAGGGGCGGGGCCCAGGGCAAAGCAGGCTGCGCAGTGCATTGCTGCTGGCCGGGCGGCTTCCGGGTGGGGGGCGGGGCTGGGCTGGGCTTGTTCGCTCCCTGGCTCAATGGCAGAATTCTTCACCTGGGATCCAGGAGGGTGGCTAGGTGCACGGGGCAAGAGGGTGCGAGGGGCTTGGGTCCGGGGCGGGGCCCTGGCTAAGCCGCAGTCGGCCTGGGCGCTCGCCGCCGGGACACGTGGGGCTACAGGGTGGTTGGGGGCTGGGCCGGGCTCTCTCTCTCTCTCTCTCTCTCTCTCTCACTCACTCACTCACCTTGGGCGGGGGCGGGGCGGCGCAGCAGAGGGGGCTGGGGTCGTCCGGGCCGGGGGCTCAGGCCAAGTCGCAGTCGGCCTGGGCGCTGGCCGCCAGGATGCGTGGGGCTCCGGGGTGGTTGGGGGCTGGGCTGGGCTCTCTCTCTCTCTCTCTCTCTCTCTCACTCACTCAGCTTGGGCGGGGGCGGGGCGGTGCGGCAGAGGGGGCTGGGGTCGTCCCGGCCGGGGGGGGGGGGGGGGGGCAGGCCAAGCCGTAGTCGGCCTGGGTGCTCGCCGCCGGGACGCGTGGGCAGGTCAAAATCTTGCAAGGAAAAAGGAAACATAAACTTGATTTGACCCAAATGCACCTAGAATCTACTGAAAACAGATTATGCTGGGTCCGGCATTGATCCTGGGAGCACATGGGAGCATGGAATTACTAAGCAGATTTATCCCCAAGAAAGGGAGCTCATACATACCAGGAGAAGGAAGAAATTCCAATGAATTTTTTAGAAGACAATTACATTTTCTTGGTTGCTAGATTTGATGGGATAAAATTCTATAAAAGAAGTCAGAGGAATGACCAAGTTTGATCAAGCAATATCATAGTGTCTTTGTTATTTTGGGAACACATGGCAAAACCTTTAAGAACACAATGGCATTTTCATTTGTAGTCCCATTAAAGATCAAAACCAAGTGAGAAAATTTTTCATGAAAGAAAACTTACAATTTATCAGAAAAACAATTGTGATTGACATAAAACATAATTAGTTAAGGCCTTAGATGTCACCAAAATTATTTGTTCTTATTTATAAGTATGCATACATGTATTTAAAAATGGCATGCCAAAATTTTTATATCAGCACGCAACAGAAATGAAAAAAAATTGAAGTGGCCACAGACACAAGACACACATGTAAACACAGAACACACAAACATACAAGCACATGAACATTTTACCGGCAACTGTACAATTTACTAGCAACTATCTTAAAATTACCCTTGAAAGCTTTATTAAAGGAAGATTAACATTTAGGAAAACCTTATTTAAAACAAGACCTCACATTAGTTAAGTCTGGCAGCTTAGCTTGATTATGAAAAACATCTAGCAAGAAAAACACTATCCATAGTCCGGTTCCTACCTATTCTCTGGGGGGATCCAAGGTGCTAAAACAACAGCCTCATTCCAGAATTCCTCTTGGTCATAAGCCTTAACCTCCAGGCCTTGTCTCTAGGAGAGATTTTAAGACATGTATCTGGGGCTCCCTACAGTGTGAGGGGAAGTTGCCCATGTCTCCAGAGCAGGAGGGTCGATCGGGAGACCACTTCTGGGTTCCATCTCCTGGGGGGGTCAACCCTTATGTGAAGACACCAGGCAAACCAGAACCAAAATGTGTACCTCCCTATCCATGGACAGACAAACATAGAGAAAGGTAAAGGAATCTTCACACTCACCTCTTGCAAAGGTAAAGACATTAAACACAAAGAGGCCAACTTACCAAAAAACTGCCAAAGGGGGCACAGCACTCAACACTGGTGCCCTGAGGAGGAAAGGGCCGCCATGGAAGCCCCACGTTGGGCGCCAGATGTTGCAGTCTCGGGGTCCCACAGAGACCCTTGGGGTTGGGGATAAGCTGGCACGAAGTCAACAACACAGACTCCGGGAGTCAGGCGAGTGGCAACAGTAGGCTCGCAGGCTTGCAGGCTGGCTCCTTGATTATAAGTATGGGGGCAGCCTATATATCCCACCCAACATCTCATAAGTCCCAGCGTGAGGTTTTTGTTGTGTTGTCCTGTCCGGGTTGGTCCTCTCAGCCAGGCAGTTTGACATCAGCACCAGGCACAGCCCAGGCACAGCGGAAGGTTCTAGCTTGAGGAAGTTTAATTTGCGCATGCGGCCCACACAGACAATACAGGCCTGACTGATCCACACAGACAATAAAGGCCTGACTGGTCCCTTCCTCCAACAAGGTCCCTCCCAGATGGAATGTGAGGAATCTGCCTTTGCGGTTGAGAGTGAATTCCCTTTATTTTACCTAGAACTATCTTCAGAGTGTGTGGACATCTCTTGTTGGTGTGTGTGTGCCTAAGTGTGTGTGCCTTGTGTGTGTTTCCATGTGTGTGTTTCCTTTTCGTTCACACATGCATGTGTCTAAGCCCATGTTTGTTTGTGTACCAAAGGTGGAAATGAGAGGACTGTGGAGAGAAAATTGGTGCACTCCTTCCAGGATGTGAGCTCTGGGATTTGAACTTAGCTAATGGGGTTTACACACAGGCACAGTGTTTCAGTCCAAAATTTGTTCTCTTCAGGCTTCCTTTCACTTGTTCAGAGTGAGAAAACACATGTTTCTGAGACACATAACACTTGTGTAGGAGTTCATTGTATCAGTTTCCTGAGATGTTTGTCTTCTTCTATGCTTGAAACTCAGATGACACAGATGAGGCCCAACCCTTTTCACTCTGGGCCGTTTCACCTGCCTCTTTCTTTTCATGTTCAGCAATGTGGGGTATGTTCGTGTGTGTGAAGATGTGCTTGGCATGGGGTTAGCTGCATTGCAGTACATATTTGTGTGTTCTGTAGTGAATTTGAGTGTGTGTGTGTCAAAAAAGCCCAAAGAGCTTTGTCACATCACACCTAGTTCTCTTTCTCTCTCTCTCCCTGTCTGTCTGTCTCTCGCTTACATGCTCGCTACCTCTGTCTCTCCCTCTGTCTGCCTGTCTTATTCTCTCATCCTTTCCCATATTATTCCATGCTTTGGGAATGTCAGAGTCCATTTTCAGCACCCAAGTCCTTGTCTCATGTCACAGGAACATAGGCTTTATTCACGAACCTTCATAACTCTAACTCTGTCCTTTTCCCTGGTGAGAGCAAGGCTTCACCCGCTGAGTCATCTACACAGATACTGTTTCCTCTCTGAGTCTGGGTTGCATTACCCTGTACTCTTGCAGGCCATGCATTGCAGCAAAACATCTCTTTAGGAATTGGTAGATGCCTCATTAATAAGTGACCATTCCTCTATGACCTGTTCTTCTCTCTGAGGTCTTGATCATGTGATATTTACCTCTATCACTAGCTCATATGGCATTTTTACTGCTTTTGTGTTGTTTTTTGATACAGACCCAGGTTTTTCTTTATTCATTTACCTCAGTGTCAATGAGCACATGAAAGACGGGGGGGGGGGGGAGAGAATGTTCATGCCATGAGGGAACCATTTGGTGGTGGTGAGAGAACATTCTCAGAAGTTAGTTCTCCTCTTGTGGCAGGATGCATTGCTGGATCACCCTCAGGCTTTGAGTTTGCTCAAAGGCACCTTTCCCTGTGGAGCCATCTCCATTGTCTGATATCTCTATTGAGATTTCCAGGGCTTCTAGCATGAGGTATTTAGGGCTTAGATTTTTTAATCTGTGTGCCGTGCCCTTCTTTCAACCTTCAGAAGCATTATATTCTTCCTTTTTTGACACCCTTCATGTAAGAAGTCAGGAACTGTGTTGTGATCAATGCTGTCCTGTGAGTTCTTGATCTGTGAGATCAATGCTGTCCTGTGACTTCTTGATCTGTGAGACTTACTACACCTAGCAGATAGACAACTTTTTCCAGGTCAGGAAAGTGAGTTGACATGCTCGACACAGAAATTTCACTGTCCCTTCTTTCTGTCCTGTAGGAAATGTCATGTGTGTTTGTGTGTCAGTGAGTACAGTTAGTAATCAACGTAAAGTACATTGAATGGGATCAGTGAGAAATAAACCAGGCCAGATGTGCAAGGTCCCTCCCAGATGGAATGTATGTCACGATAATTATATTTTGAAATAAATGGCATAAGTGTAGCTATATGTATGTAAATCATATATGTCCATATATTTATGCCTGTATATGTATGAATGTATACACATTTAGGTGTGTATATGTACATGTGTATCTATGTACATGGGCACATAGTAAAGTCTGACAATCATCCAACGTCTGCAACCAAGACAAACATATGAAAGCACAAGAACATCTTCTACCAAGAATATATTGGCCATGAATGTGGCAAGAAAGCATTCCAGAAATTACCTGGGAGATTTATGAAGTGAAAGTCAGCAGTTGTATAGCAGGAAGAGACGTTTGTGATTTTCTGTATTCAAAAGCACTCAGTAGCTTTGGACAAACCTATCTTCTGTTACCTCCTATGGGTAATGTGTGCCTTCTGTATTTGCTATGGAAGCGTGCTGTGTGTGTTCATGGCAGTCTATTGCAAAGGAAAAAACATTTCAAGCCTTGTGGTTCTTCTTGCATTTGACTCAATCCCAGGGAAAGCAATATCTCTTTTACACACCAATGAGCAGGAGAGAAAGTGTGTCAACTTCTGACCTTGTTGGCCAGTCTGGGCGGCTCAACAATCCACCAAAAGGCAAGAACCTACCTCCACATTCGGCCACGAGTTTGTTAATCATGCCTCTCTGAGGGACTGTTTATGAAGGGGAAAGCTAATATGATGACTTTGTTGAGTAGAATTTGGGAAACAGATGTTTGCTCCCTGATTCTTGGAGGATGTTTCTACTCTTGTCAAATAGAAGGGATTTAAACTACTGGTGACATTCGTTATGGATAGCATAGTCTTGGTTCACATTGAAAAGCTAGGAGCGATAAATTCATTTTCAAAGTCCTGAAAATGTATATCCCTATAGGCCGTAGGTGTTTATTTCTATGTATGTCTGTCTACACATGTGTATGGGTACATACATGTGCATATGTGTACATAAATGTGTATAATACAAATATGTATGTATATGTGCACATATGTGTTTGTAACATAGTGATCAAGAGTGCACGGAACCCTGGCTCTTTTCTATAATTCCACTGTTTGGGAGTGAGGGTCAGTCAGAATCTCTACGTCATCCTTCAGCATTCCGTGAGTGTGAGTCCACCCTGAATCAACCTAGAATATGTCTGAGCAAGACATCATGAGTGAAACGTGTAACTTGAGGGATTAAGGAACTGAGTCCTGAGCAAAGGGTGGTGCTCTGAATCGGGCTTTTGTTCTGACCATCCTTCCTCAACTCCTAAAATCCTGGTTGCTTGAAACACAGAATACCCATATGGGCTAAGACCAGATGTATTTGAAGTGTGTGATTGAAACAGTTCCAGAAAAGATACTGGTGACTACCAGAAGCCCCGCCTTTTGGAATCCGGTGAGCTAAGTGAGATGGGGGAAGAAAGGAAAAGGAGGATATATTTCAGAGGAGCAGACGTATAGGAAAGTTGTGTGTGTGAGCAAGCTAGGAGACAAAGGGTAGATGTGTTGTGAGTGGCGAATTTGAGGTTTTTAACCCTCGGACAATCGCCTTTTTCCGTGATCCAATGTAAGAAACTCTTTTGAACATGGCTAAATTGAAAAGGGTTCTGTTTTCATTCTTGAGTAGTGGGGAAAGATAGAAGCGAACACTTCCAGAGGGGTCATAGAAAGAAGGAAGGAAGCATAAGGTCGTCGTTCCCAGGTATCCTCTCAAGCTATAAGTCTAAGGAGGCCCCCCAAGATACTGCTCCAGAAATCACTGCCACACATTCCAGTGGAAACTGAATCTGCCCCACTATCCAGGAATCCCCAGCTTTTGTCCTAGGCCTGGTGTCGAGTGGAGTGCAAGCCAGCTCTGCGGTGTCAGGGTGCCCTGTGAGCATGTACTTCATTTGTATTGGGAAATGATCTGGTTGTGGGAGCATATAAATCACAGCTTTTCTTGCTTCACTCTTCTCATCTAGATGTTCCAGTGCCCCCTCAGGTGCCATCCTTCGAAAACCATCTCACACCTAATGTTTCGGTACGTACTGAAATGGAGATTTCCCTGAATCTAAGCTCTCATTGTACTTTAACCCAGTAGGTCAGAGCTACCCGTAGTAGGTGGAAAAGATTTTGTTCTGTTGGAGAAATTCACTTCCTTCTGCATGAAAGCAATTTCTTTTCTGGCTTGTTTGTATCTTACATTGATGAAATTCAAACCTGTAAGTCTGATCACATGTGAGGGTGGCCTCTTAATTACCTCACTGAATCATTTGGGTTGTGAGTTGGAAGCTAGTATGAGCTACAGAGGAAGAGCCTGTCTTCAGTAAATTCACACAAGAGAACACTTAGGCTTCAGCTTTAGAATTCAGTTCCTCCCTGCTGTCACCACTGCATGCACTCTGCCATCCATTTTCCCATCCATCCATGCATATGCATATCCGTCATCCTTCAGGCAGAGTGATTTAAATTAGTTTTTTCTTCTTCCCTTTTTGCATAATTACATTCTGGAACGGTAGTGCAGTTTTGTGGTACGTTATATGGGTTTTTGTGTCACTCTGAAAAGACTAACTTGACCATTTTGTCTTTTTTCTTCTCTATTGCATGCAATAGGTACATGTGCCCAAGTAGTTATTTATGTCCATAGTTACCTGTACAGGTACACTTTTGTTCTTTCAGGGTGCTTATATTTCTTGTTGGGTCAGATAGCTGCTGTTTTTTCTAGTGGTCTTAATAGGTTTAGGAAGATAAAACTAGCTGGCCAACCATCTCAGTAAGTGGATTGTCTTTTTAGTTTGTAGTAGCGTAATGAGTCCTTTCTTCAAAGCTGCCTGCAAGCAAGCACTTTTCTGAGGCTATGAGGCTCAGCAAAAGCTTAGCAAATCATGCTGTTTCTTTAACCACTATGTTTCAATTTGTTGCAGAATGCAAACATACCTCTGTCAACCGGGCAAGGGCCAGTGGAAGTTTCTTCCGGAGACCTCCTGCCACCTCCTTGTCCTCTGGTCGCACCATCGTCGCCAACGAAGCAAGTCAATCCATACAGGATGCAGATGCTTCCATCTTGGTTGAAGCCACGTTTCCCTCCTCATCTTCATCTTGGGCAACAGAGTCATGGTCCTGATATTCCAGTTGTTCCATTAACAGGTAGGGTTTTGGAAAAATGCTTATATTTTTGTAGGTCTATATGTGCTTTTGGGTTACTCCGACATGGTGATTTTTACTGCGCATAACCACTGTGTGGCAGAAACTTTATCTCTGAGTTCCATGAGTGCATTGTGTTCTTTCCAAAAGGGTTTTCTAATGAGGGTTACGCTAGATTGAACTTGAAATGAGTGAAATCGTTTCTGTATGAGTATCTTGTGATGAATCTGCCTTTGCGGTTGAGAGTAAATTTCCTTTCTTTTACCTAGAACTATCTTCAGAGTGTGTGGATATCTCTTGTGGTTGTGTATGTGCGTAATTGTGTTTGCCTTGTGTATGTGTGTGTTTGCATGTGTGTTTTCTTTTCTTACACACATGCATGTGTCTAAGCCCATGTTTGTTTGTGTACCAAATGTGGAAATGAGAGGACAGTGGTGTAGATTGGTGCACTCTTTCCAGGATGTGGGCTCTGGGATTTGAACTTAGCTGATGAGGTTTACACATAGGCACTTGCACTTGCTGACACATGACTCCAGCAGCACAATTCTATTTTACTCCTTGACTTCTTATACACCCTTACACTTTGCTGTCTTCTTTAAAAATACTAAAGAGATGAATTTCATGGTTTGTCATACTTAAGAATAATAGAGTTTCAACCGTTGGCTTCTGCTACTCCCATGTTTCAGTCCCCACTTTCTTCTCTTCAGGCCTCCTTTCAATCATTCAGAGTGAGGGAACACATGTTTCTGAGGCCATAACACTTGTGCAGGCGTTCATTGTATCAGTTTCCTGAGATGTTTGTCTTCTTCTATGCTTGGAACTCAGATGACACAGATGAGGCCAACCCTTTTCACTCTGGGCCATTTCACCTGCCTCTTTCTTTTCATGTTCAGCTATGTGGGGCAATTTTGTATGTGTGAAGGTGTGCTAGGCATGGGTTTAGCTGCATTCCAGTATATATTTGTGTGTTCTGTAGTGTATTTGAGTGTGTGTGTGTCAAAAAATCCCAGAGATAGCATTGTGATATCACACATAGTTCTCTTCCTCCCTCTCTCTCTGTCTATCTCTCGCTTATACGCTCGCTACCTCTGTCTCTCCGTCTCTCTTATTCTCTTTTCCTTACCCATATTATTTCATGTTTTGGGAATGTCAGAGTCCATTTTCCGCACACATGTCCTTGGCTCATGTCACAGGAACATAGGCTTTCTTCACGAACCTTCATAAACCCAATGCTGTCCCTTTCCCTGGTGAGAGCAAGGCTTCACCCGCTGAGCCATCTACAAAGATACTGTTTCCTCTCTGAGTCTGGGTTGCATTATCTTGTACTCTTGAAGGCCATGCACTGCAGCAAAACATCTCTTTAGAAGTGGGTAGATGCCTCATTAATAAGTGACCATTCCTCTATGACCTGTTCTTGTCTCTGAGGTCTTGGTCATGTGATATTTACCTCTATCACTAGCGCATATGGTATTTTTACTGCTTTTGTTTTGTTTTTTGATATGGACTCAGGTTTTTCTTTATTCATTTACCTCAGTGTTGATGAGCACATGAAAGACCGGGTGGTGGGGGAGAGAATGCTCATGCCATGAGGGACCATTTGGTGGTGGTGAGAGAACATCCTCAGAGGTTAGTTCTCCTCTTGCGGCAGGATGCATTGCTGGATCACCCACAGGCTTTGAGTTTGCTCACAGGCAACTTTCCCTGTCGAGGAATCTCCATTGTATGATTTCTCTATTGAGATTTCCAGGGTTTCTAGCATGAGATATTCAGGGCTTAAATTTTTTAATCTGCGTGCCGTGCCCTTCTTTCGACCTTCACAAGCATTATATTCATCCTTTTCTGACACCCTTCATGTAAGAAGTCACAAACTGTGTTGTGTTCAATGCTGTGCTGTGACTTCTTGATCTGTGAGATTTACTACGCCTAGCAGATCGATGACTTTTTCCAGGTCAGGCAAGTGAGTTGACATGCTCGACATAGAAATTTCACTTTCCCTTCTTTCTGTCCTGTAGGAAATGTCATGTGTGTTTGTGTGTCAATGAGTACACTTAGTAATCAATGTAAAGTTTGTTGAATGGGATCAGTGAGAAATAAACCAGGCCATATGTGGAGGGTCCATCCCAGATGGAATTTATGTCACGATAATTGTATTCTGAAGTTAATAGGCATAAGTGTAGCTATATATATGTAAACCATATATATCCATATATTTATGCATGTACATATATGAATGTATACACATTTAGGTGTGTATATGTACATGTGTACCTATGTACATGGGCACATAGTAAATTCTGACAATCATCCAAAGTCTGTCACCAAGTCGAACATATGAAAGCACAGGAACATCTTCTACCAAGTATATATTGGCCCTGAATGTGGCAAGAAAGCATTCCAGAAATTACCTGAGGAGATTTGTGACGTGGAAGTCAGCAGTTGTATAGCAGGAAGAGACGTTTGTGATTTTGTGTATTCACAAGTACTCAGTATCTTTGGACAAACCTATCTTCTGTTACCTCCTATGGGTAATGCGTGCCTTCTGTATTTGCTACGGAAGCGTGCTGTGTGTGTCCATGGCAGTCTATTGCAAAGGAAAAAATATTTCAAGCCTTGTGGTTCATCTTGCATTTGACTCAATCCCAGGGAAAGCAAAATCTCTTTTTCACGTCAATGAGCAGGAGAGAAAGTGTCTCAACTTCTGATCTTGTTGGTCAGTCTGGCGCCTCAAAAATCCACCAAAAGGCAAGCACCCACCTCCACATTCTGCCACGAGTTTGTAAATCATGCCTCTCTGAGGGACTGTTTATGAAGGAGAAAGCTATTACAATGACTTTGTTGAGTAGAATTTGGGAAACAGATTTTTGCTCCCTGATTCTTGGAGGATGTTTCTACTCTTGTGAAATAGAAGGGATATAAACTGATGGTAACATTCGATATGGGTTGCATAGTCTTGCCTCACGTTGAAAAGCTAGGAGACATAAATTCATCTTCAAAGTCCTGAAAATGTGTATCCCTACAGGCCGTAGGTGTTTATTTCTATGTATGTCTGTCCACACTTGTGTATGGGTACATACATGTGCATATGTATACATAAATGTGTATAATACCAATATGTACATATATGCGCAAGTGTTTGTAACATAGTGATCAAGAGTGCTCAGAACCCTGGCTCTTTTCTATATCCACTGTTTGGGAGTGAGGGTTGGTCAGGATCTCTACGTCATCCTTCAGCATTCCATGAGTGTGAGTGCACCCTGGATCAACCTAGAATATGTCTGAACAAGACATCATGAGTGAAACGTGTAACTTGTGGGATTAAATGAACTGAGTCCTGAACAAAGGGTGTTGTTCTGAATCGGGCGTTTGTTCCGATCATCCCTCCTCAACTCCTAAAATCCCGGTTGCTTGAAACACAGAATACCCATATGGGCTAAGACCAGATGTATTTGAAGTGTGTGATTGAAACAGTTCCAGAAAAGATACTGGTGACTACCAGAAGCCCCGCCTTTTGGAGTCCGGTAAGCTAAGGGAGATGGGGGAAGAAAGGAAAAGGAGATATATTTTAGAGGAGCAGAGGTATAGGAAAGGTGTGTGTGTGAGCAAGGTAAGTGAAAAAGGGTAGATGTGTTGTGAGATGCGAATTTGAGGTTTTTAACCCTCGGACAATCGCCTTTTTCCATGATCCAATGCAGGACACTCTTTTGAACATGGCTAAATATAAAAGGGGTTCTGTTATCCATCTGGAGTAATGGGGAAAGACAGAAGGGAACACTTACAGAAGGGTTAGAGAAAGAAGGAAGGAAGCATAAGGTCGCCGTTCCCAGGTATCCTCTCAAGCTATAAGTCTAAGGAGGTCCCCCAAGATAATGCTCCAGAAATCACTGCCACACATTCCAGTGGAAAGTGAATCTGCCCCACTATCCAGGAATCCCCAGCTTTTGTCCCAGGCCTGGTGTCAAGTGGAGTGCAAGCCAGCTCTGCGGTGACAGGGTGTTGTGTGAGTATGTACTTCATTTGTATTGGGAAATGATGTGGTTGTGGGAGCATATAAATCACAGCTTTTCTTGCTTCACTCTTCTCATCTAGATGTTCCAGGGCCTCCTCAGGTGCCATCCTTCGAAAACCATCCCACACCTAATATTTTGGTATGTACTGAAGTGGAGATTTCCCTGGATCTAAGCTCTCATTGTACTTGAACCCAGTAGGTCAGAGCTAACTCATAGTAGGTGGAAAAGATTTTGTTCTGTTGGAGAAATTCACTTCCTTCTGCATGAAAGCAATTTCTTTTCTGGCTTGTGTGGATCTTGCATTGATGAAAATCAAACCTGTAAGTCTGATCACATGTGAAGGTGGTCTCTTCATTTCCTCACTGAGTTAGTTGGGTTGCGAGTTGGAAGCCAGTATGAGCTACCGAGGAAGAGCCTGTCTTCAGTAAATTCACACAAGAGAACACTTAGGCTTCAGCTTTAGAATTCAGTTCCTCCCTGCTGTCACCACTACATGCACTCTGCCATCCATTTTCCCATCCATCCGTGCACATGCTTAACCCTCATCCCTCAGGTAGAAGGATTTGAATTATTTGTCCACTCTTTTTTTTGCATAATTACATTCTTAGAATGGTAGTGCAGTTTTGTGGTATGGTATATGGGTGGTAGTGTCAGTCTGAAAAGAATAATTTGACCATTTTGTTTTTTTTCTTCTCTAGTGAATGCAATAGGTATATGTGCTCAAGTAATTATTTATGTCCACAGTTACATCTACTGGTACACTTTGGTTCTTTCAGGGTGCTTGTGTTTCTTTTTGGGTCAGAAAGCTGCTTCTAGTGGTCTTAAATGGTTTAGGGAAGCTTAAACTAGCTGGCACGCCATCTCGCAAAGTGGATTGTCTGTTTCAGCTTTGTAGTAGCGTAATCAGCCCTTTCTTCAAAGTTGCCTGCAAGCAAGCACTCTTCTGAGGCTATGAGGCTCAGGAAAGGCTAAGCAAATTGTGCTCTTTCTTTAACCACTGTTTCACTTTGTTGCAGAATTCAAACATACCTCTGTCAACGGGACAGGGGAAAATGGAAGCTTCTGCCGGAGACCTCGTGCCACCTCCTTGTCCTCCGGTCACAGGACCATCGTCCCCAAGGAAACAAGTCAATCCGTACAGAATGCAGATCCTTCCCTGTTGGTTGAAGCCACGTGTCCCTCCTGCTCATCTGCATCTTGGGCAACAGAGTCATGGTCCTGATATTCCAGTTGCTCCATTAACAGGTAGGCTTTTTGAAAAATGTTTATATTTTTATAGGTGTATATGTGCTTTTGGGTTACTCCGACCTGGTGATTTTTATTGCGCATAACCACTGTGTGGCAGAAACCGTATCTCTGAGTTCCATGAGTGCATCGTGTTCTTTCCA
The DNA here is from genome assembly GCA_023101885.1 of Typhlomys cinereus. Lineage (NCBI taxonomy): Eukaryota > Metazoa > Chordata > Mammalia > Rodentia > Platacanthomyidae > Typhlomys > Typhlomys cinereus. The sequence goes on along the minus strand of JALPQD010000394.1, from coordinate 716,360 downwards.
AAAGGGTTTTTTAATGAGTGTTATGCTTGATTCAACTTGAAATGAGTGAAATTGTTTCTGTATGAGTATCTTATGATGAATCTGCCTTTGCAGTTGAGAGTGAATTCCCTTTCTTTTGCCTAGAACTATCTTCAGAGTGTGTGCACATCTCTTGTGGGGGTGTGTGTGCATAACTGTGCCTTGTGTGTGTGTTTGTGTGTGTGTTTTCTTTTCTTACACACATGCATGTGTCTAAGCCCATGTTTGTTTGTGTACCAAAGGTGGAAATGAGAGGACAGTGGTGTAGATTGGTGCACTCCTTCCAGGATGTGGGCTCTGGGATCTGAACTTAGCTGATGGGGTTTACACACAGGCACTTGCACTTGCTGTCACATGTCTCCAGCAGCACAGTTCTATTTTACTCCTTGACTTGTTATACACCCTTACGCTTTGCTGTCTTCCTTAAAAATACTAAAGAGATGAATTGCATGGTTTGTCATACTTAGGAATAATAGAGTTTCAACCCGTTGGCTTCTGCTACTCCCATGTTTCAGTCCCTACTTTCTTCTCTTCAGGCCTCCTTTCAATCATTCAGAGTGAGGGAACACATGTTTCTGAGGCCCATAACACTTGTGCAGGCGTTCATTGTATCAGTTTCCTGAGATGTTTGTCTTCTTCTATGCTTGGAACTCAGATGACACAGATGAGGCCAACCCTTTTCACTCTGGGCCGTTTCACCTGCCTCTTTCTTTACATGTTCAGCTCTGTGGGGTATGTTCGTGTGTGTGAAGGTGTGCTTGGCATGGGGTTAGCTGCATTCCAGTACATATTTGTGTGTTCTGCAGTGTATTTGAGTGTGTGTGTGTCAAAAAAGGCCAGAGATAGCATTGTGACATCACACCTAGTTCTCTCTCTCTCTCTCTCCCTGTTTGTCTGTATCTCGCTTACACGCTTGCTACCTCTGTCTCTCCCTCTGTATTATTCTCTTTTCCTTTCCCATATTATTCTATGTTGTGGGAATGTCAGAGTCCATTTTTCGCACCCATGTCCTTGGCTCAAGTCACAGGAACAGAGGCAATCTTCACGAACCTTCATAACACCAACTCTGTCCCTTTCCCTGGTCAGAGCAAGGCTTTACCCGCTAAGCCATCTACAAAGATTCTGTTTCCACTCTGAGTCTGGGTTGCATTACCCCGTACTCTTGCAGGCCATGCACTGCAGCAAAACATCTCTTTAGGAGTTGGTAGATGCCTCATTAATAAGTGACCATTCCTCTATGACCTGTTCTTGTCTCTGAGGTCTTGGTCATGTGATATTTACCTCTATCACTAGCCCCTATGGCATTTTTACTGCTTTCGTTTTGTTTTTTGATACAGACCCAGGTTTTTCTTTATTCATTTACCTCAGTGTCGATGAGCACATGAAAGATGGGGGGGGGAGAATGCTCATGCCCTGAGGGACCATTTGGTGGTGGTGAGAGAACATCCTCAGAAGTTAATTCTCCTCTTGCGGCAGGATGCATTGCTGGATCACCCTCAGGCTTTGAGTTTGCTCACAGGCACCTTTCCCTGTGGAGCCATCTCCATTGTCTGATATCTCTATTGAGATTTCCAGGGCTTCTAGCATGAGGTATTCAGGGCTTAGATTTTTTAATCTGTGTGCCGTGCCCTTCTTTCAACCTTCAAAAGCATTATATTCATCCTTTTCTGACACCCTTCATGTAAGAAGTTACGAACTGTGTTGTGATCAATGCTGTAGTGTGATTCTTGATCTGTGAGACTTACTATACCTAGCAGATAGACGACTTTTTCCAGGACAGGCAAGTGAGTTGACATGCTCGACATAGAAATTTCACTTTCCCTTCTTTCTGTCCTGTAGGAAATGTCATGTGTGTTTGTGTGTCAATGAGTACACTTAGTAATCAACGTAAAGTTCATTGAATGGGATCAGTGAGAAATAAACCAGGCCATATATGGAGGGTCCATCCCAGATGGAATGTATGTCACAATAATTATATTCTGAAGTTAATAGGCATAAGTGTAGCTATATATATGTAAACCATATATATCCATATATTTATGCATGTACATATATGAATGTATACACATTTAGGTGTGTATATATACATATATACCTATGTACATGGGCACATAGTAAAGTCTGACAATCATCCAAAGTCTGCCACCAAGTCGAACATATGAAAGCACAGGAACATCTTCTACCAAGTATATATTGGCCCTGAATGTGGCAAGAAAGCATTCCAGAAATTACCTGAGGAGATTTGTGACGTGGAAGTCAGCAGTTGTATAGCAGGAAGAGACATTTGTGATTTTGTGTATTCAGAAGTACTCAGTATCTTTGGACAAACCTATCTTCTGTTACCTCCTATGTGTAATGTGCGCCTTCTGTATTTGCTACAGAAGCATGCTGTGTGTGTCCATGGCAGTCTATTGCAAAGGAAAAAACATTTCAAGCCTTGTGGTTCATCTTGCATTTGACTCAATCCCAGGGAAAGCAAAATCTCTTTTTCACACCAATGAGCAGGAGAGAAAGTGTCTCAACTTCTGACCTTGTTGGCCAGTCTGGGCGGCTCAACAATCCACCAAAAGGCAAGCACCCACCCCTGCATTCTGCCACGAGTTTGTTAATCATGCCTCTCTGAGGGACTGTTTATGAAGGGGAAAGCTAATGCAATGACTTTGTTGAGTAGAATTTGCGAAACAGATATTTGCTCCCTGATTCTTGGAGGATGTTTCTACTCTTGTCAAATAGAAGGGATTTAAACTGATGGTGACTTTTGATATGGGTTGCATAGTCTTGCCTCATGTTGAAAAGCTAGGGGCGATAACTTCATCTTCAAAGTCCTGAAAATGTTTATCCCTACAGGCCGTAGGTGTTTATTTCTATGTATGTCTGTCCACACCTGTACATGGGTACATACATGTGCATATGTGTACATAAATGTGTATAATACAAATATGTACATATATACACAAGTGTTTGTAACATAGTGATCAAGAGTGCTCCGAACCCTGGCTTTTTTCTGTAATTCCACTGTTTGGGAGTGAGGGTTGGTCAGGATCTCTACGTCGTCCTTCAGCATTCCGTGAGTGTGAGTGCACCCTGGATCAACCTATATTATGTCTGAGCAAGACATCACGAGTGAAAGATGTAACTTGAGGGATTAAAGGAACTGAGTCCTGAGCAAAGGGTGGTGTTTTGAATCGGGCTTTTGTTCCGACCATCCATCCTCAACTCCTAAAATGTTGGTTGCTTGAAACACAGGATAGTCATATGGGCTAAGACCAGATGTATTTGAATTGTGTGAATGAAACAGTTCCAGAAAAGATACTGGTGACTACCAGAAGCCCCGCCTTTTGGAGTCCGGTGAGCTAAGGGAGATGGGGGTAGAAAGGAAAAGGAGGATATATTTCAGAGGAGCAGAGGTATAGGAAAAGTGTGTGTGTGAGCAAGCTAAGTGACAAAGGGTAGATGTGTTGTGAGAGGCGAATTTGAGGTTTTTAACCTTCAGACAATCGCCTTTTTCCGTGATCCAATGCAGGACACTCTTTTGAACATGGCTAAATTTAAAGGGGTTCTGTTATCCATCTGGAGTAATGGGGAAAGACAGAAGGGAACACTTACAGAGGGGTTAGAGAAGGAAGGAAGCATAAGGTCGCCATTCCCAGGTATCCTCTCAAGCTATAAATCTGAGGTCCCCCAAGATACTGCCCTGAATACCTCATGCTAGAAGCCCTGGAAATCTCAATAGAGATATCAGAAAATGGAGATGGCTCGACAGGGAAAGGTGCCTGTGAGCAAACTCAAAGCCTGAGGGTGATCCAGCAATGCATCCTGTCGCAAGAGGAAAACTAACTTCTTAGGATGTTCTCTCACCACCACCAAATGGTCCCTCAGGACATGAGCGTTCTCTTCCCCCCCATCTTTCATGTGCTCATTGACACTGAGGTAAATGAATAAAGAAAAACCTGGGTCCATATCAAAAAACAACACAAAAGCAGTAAAAATGCCATATGGGCTAGTGATGGAGGTAAATATCACATGACCAAGACCTCAGAGACAAGAACAGGTCATATAGGAATGGTCACTTATTAATGAGGCATCTACCAACTCCTAAAGAGATGTTTTGCTGCAGTGCATGGCCTGCAAGAGTACAGGGTAATGCAACCCAGACTCAGAGTGGAAACAGAATCTTTGTAGATGGCTCAGCGGGTAAAGCCTTTCTCTGACCAGGGAAAGGGACAGAGTTGGGGTTATGAATGTTCGTGAAGATTGCCTCTGTTCCTGCGACTTGAGCCAAGGACATGGGTGCGAAAAATGGACTCTGACATTCCCACAACATGGAATAATATGGGAAAGGAAAAGAGAATAATACAGAGGGAGAGACAGAGGTAGCAAGCGTGTAAGTGAGATACAGACAGACAGGGAGAGAGAGAGAGAAAGAGAACTAGGTGTGATGTCACAATGCTATCTCTGGGCTATTTTGACACACACACACTCAAATACACTGCAGAACACACAAATATGTACTGGAATGCAGCTAACCCCATGCCAAGCACACCTTCACACACACGAACATACCCCACAGAGCTGAACATGTAAAGAAAGAGGCAGGTGAAACAGCCCAGAGTGAAAAGGGTTGGCCTCATCTGTGTCATCTGGATTCCAAGCATAGAAGAAGAGAAACATCTCAGGAAACTGATCCAATGAACCCCTGCACAAGTGTTATGGGCCTCAGAAACATGTGTTCCCTCACTCTGAACGAGTGAAAGGAAGCCTGAAGAGAAGAAAGTGGGGACTGAAACATGGGAGTAGCAGAAGCCAACGGGTTGAAACTCTATTATTCCTAAGTATGACAAACCATGAAATTCATCTCTTTAGTATTTTTAGGGAAGACAGCAGAAATGTAAGTGTGTATAACAAGTCAAGGAGTAAAATAGAACTGTGCTGCTGGAGTCATGTGTCAGCAAGTGAAAGTGCCTGTGTGTAAACCTCATCGGCTAAGTTCAGATCCCAGAGCCCACATCCTGGAAGGAGTGCACCAATCTACACCACTGTCCTCTCATTTCCACCTTTGGTACACAAACAAACATGGGCTTAGACACATGCATGTATGTCACGATAATTATATTCTGAAGTTAATAGGCATAAGCGTAGCTATATATATGTAAACCATATATATCCATATATTTATGCATGTACATATATGAATGTATACACATTTAGGTGTGTATATGTACATGTGTATCTATGTACATGGGCACATAGTAAAGTCTGACAATCATCCAAAGTCTGCAACCAAGTCGAGCATGTTAAAGCACAGGAACATCTTCTACCAAGTATATATTGGCCTTGAATGTTGCAGGAAGTATTCCAGAAATTACCTGAGGAGATTTATGAAGTGGAAGTCAGCAGTTGTATAGCAGGAAGAGACATTTGTGATTTTGTGTATTCACAAGTACTCACTAGCTTTGGACAAACCTATCTTCTGTTACCTCCTATGGGTAATGTGTGCCTTCTGTATTTGCTACAGAAGCATGCTGTGTGTGTCCATGGCAGTCTATTGCAAAGGAAAAAACATTTCAAGCCTTGTGGTTCATCTTGCATTTGACTCAATCCCAGGGAAAGCAAAATCTCTTTTTCACACCAATGAGCAGGAGAGAAAGTGTCTCAACTTCTGACCTTGTTGGCCAGTCTGGGCGGCTCAAAAATCCACCAAAAGGCAAGCACCCACCTCCACCTCTGCCACGAGTTTGTTAAACATGCCTCTCTGAGCGACTGTTTATGAAGGGGAAAGCTAATACGATGACTTTGTTGAGTAGAATTTGGGAAACAGATTTTTGCTCCCTGATTCTTGGAGGATGTTTCTACTCTTGTGAAATAGAAGGGATTTAAACTTATGGTGACATTCGATATAGGTTGCATAGTCTTGCCTCACGTTGCAAAGCTAGGAGTCATAAATTCATCTTCAAAGTCCTGAAAATGTGTATCCCTACTGGCCGTAGGTGTTTATTTCTATGTATGTCTGTCCACATGTGTGTATGGGTACATACATGTGCATATGTGTACATAAATGTGTATAATACAAATATGTACATATATGCGCAAGTGTTTGTAACATAGTGATCAAGAGTGCTCCGAACCCTGGCTCTTTTCTGTAATTCCACTGTTTGGGAGTGAGGGTTGGTCAGGATCTCTACGTCGTCCTTCAGCATTCCGTGAGTGTGAGTGCACCCTGGATCAACCTATATTATGTCTGAGCAAGACATCACGAGTGAAAGATGTAACTTGAGGGATTAAAGGAACTGAGTCCTGAGCAAAGGGTGGTGTTTTGAATCGGGCTTTTGTTCCGACCATCCCACCTCGACTCCTTGAAACACAGAATAGCTATATGGGCTAAGACCAGATGTATTTGAAGTGTGTGAGTGAAACAGTTCCAGAAAAGATACTGATGACTACCAGAAGCTCCGCCTTTTGGAGTCCAGTGAGCTGAGGGAGATGGGGGAAGAAAGTAAAAGGAGGATATATTTCAGAGGAGCAGAGGTATAGGAAAGGTGTGTGTGTGAGCAAGCTAAGAGACAAAGGGTGATGTGTTGTGAGTGGCGAATTTGAGGTTTTTAACCCTTGGACAATCACCTTTTTCCGTGATCCAATGCTGGACACTCTTTTGAACATGGCTAAATTTAAAGGGGTTCTGTTATCCATCTGGAGTAATGGGAAAAGACAGAAGGGAACACTTACAGAGGGGTTAGAGAAAGAAGGAAGGAAGCATAAGGTCGCTGTTCCCAGCTATAAGTCTAAGGAGGCCCCCCAAGATACTGCTCCAGAAATCACTGCCACACACTCCAGTGGAAACTGAATCTGCCTCACTATCCAGGAATCCCCAGCTTTTGTCCCAGGCCTGGTGTCGAGTGGAGTGCAAGCCAGCTCTGTGGTGACAGGGTGCCCTGTGAGCATGTACTTCATTTGTACTGGGAAATGATGTGGTTGTGGGAGCATATAAATCACAGCTTTTCTTGCTTCATTCTTCTCATCTAGATGTTCCAGGGCCTCCTCATGTGCCATCCTTCGAAAACCATCCCACACCTAATGTTTCGGTACGTACTGAAGTAGAGATTTCCCTGGATCTAAGCTCTCACTGTACTTGAACCCAGTAGGTCAGAGCTAACTCATAGTAGGTGGAAAAGATTTTGTTCTGTTGGAGAAATTCACTTCCTTCTGCATGAAAGCAATTTCTTTTCTGGCTTGTGTGGATCTTGCATTAATGAGAATCAAACCTGTAAGTCTGATCACATATGAAGGTGGTCTCTTCATTACCTCACTGAGTTAGTTGGGTTGCGAGTTGGAAGCCAGTATGAGCTACCGAGGAAGAGCCTGTCTTCAGTAAATTCACACAAGAGAACACTTAGGCTTCAGCTTTAGAATTCAGTTCCTCCCTGCTGTCACCACTGCATGCACTCTGCCATCCATTTTCCCATCCATCCGTGCACATGCATATCCCTCATCCCTCAGGTAGAGGGATTTAAATTAGTTGTCCACTTCTTCCCTTTTTGCATAATTACGTTCTTGGAATGGTAGTGCATTTCTGTGGTATGGTATATGGGTGGTTGTGTCAGTCTGAAAAGACTAAGTTGACCATTTTTCCTTTTTTCTTCTCTAGTGAATGCGTTAGGTATATATGCTCAAGTAGTTATTTATGTCCACAGTTACGTCTACTGGTACACTTTGGTTCTTTCAGGGTGCTTGTGTTTCTTGTTGGTTTTTTTCTAGTGTTCTTAAATGGTTTAGGGAAGCTTAAACTAGCTGGCACGCCATCTCGCAAAGTGGATTGTCTTTTTCAGCTTTGTAGTAGCGTAATCAGCCCTTTCTTCAAAGCTGCCTGCAAGCAAGCACTCTTCTGAGGCTATGAGGCTCAGGAAAGGCTTAGGAAATTGTGCTCTTTCTTTAACCACTATGTTTCACTTTGTTGCAGAATGCAAACATACCTCTGTCAACCGGACAGGGGAAAATGGAGGCTTCTGCCGGATACCTCGTGCCACCTCCTTGTCCTCCGGTCACAGAACCATCGTCCCCAACGAAGCAAGTCAATCTGTACAGGATGCAGATGCTTCCCTCTTGGTTGAAGCCACGTGTCCCTCCTGCTCATCTGCATCTTGGGCAACAGAGTCATGGTCCTGATATTCCAGTTGCTCCATTAACAGGTAGGCTTTTTGAAAAATGTTTATATTTTTGTAGGTGTATATGTGCTTTTGGGTTACTCCGACATGGTGATTTTTACTGCGCATAACCACTGTGTGGCAGAAACCATATCTCTGAGTTCCATGAGTGCATTGTGTTCTTTCCAAAAGGGTTTTCTAATTAGGGTTATGCTTGATTCAACTTGAAATGAGTGAAATTGTTTCTGTATGAGTATCTTATGATGAATCTGCCTTTGCGGTTGAGAGTGAATTCCCTTTCTTTTACCTAGAACTATCTTCAGAGTGTGTGGACATCTCTTGTGGGGGTGTGTGTGCGTAACTGTGTGTGCCTTGTGTGTGTGTGTGTGTTTGTGTGTGTGTTTTCTTTTCTTACACACATGCATGTGTCTAAGCCCATGTTTGTTTGTGTACCAAAGGTGGAAATGAGAGGACAGTGGTGTAGATTGGTACACTCCTTCCAGGATGTGGGCTCTGGGATTTGAACTTAGCTGATGGGGTTTACACACAGGCACTTGCACTTGCTGACACATGACTCCAGCAGCACAGTTCTATTTTACTTCTTGACTTGTTATACACCCTTACATTTCTGCTGTCTTCCCTAAAAATACTAAAGAGATGAATTTCATGGTTTGTCATACTTAGGAATAATAGAGTTTCAACCCGTTGGCTTCTGCTACTCCCATGTTTCAGTCCCCACTTTCTTCTCTTCAGGCTTCCTTTCACTCGTTCAGAGTGAGGGAACACATGTTTCTGAGGCCCATAACACTTGTGCAGGCGTTCATTGGATCAGTTTCCTGAGATGTTTCTCTTCTTCTGTGCTTGGAACCCAGATGACACAGATGAGGCCAACCCTTTTCACTCTGGGCTGTTTCACCTGCCTCTTTCTTTACATGTTCAGCTCTGTGGGGTATGTTCGTGTGTGTGAAGGTGTGCTTGGCATGGGGTTAGCTGCATTCCAGTACATATTTGTGTGTTCTGCAGTGTATTTGAGTGTGTGTGTGTCAAAATAGCCCAGAGATAGCATTGTGACATCACACCTAGTTCTCTTTCTCTCTCTCTCTCCCTGTCTGTCTGTATCTCACTTACACGCTTGCTACCTCTGTCTCTCCCTCTGTATTATTCTCTTTTCCTTTCCCATATTATTCCATGTTGTGGGAATGTCAGAGTCCATTTTTCGCACCCATGTCCTTGGCTCAAGTCGCAGGAACAGAGGCAATCTTCACGAACATTCATAACCCCAACTCTGTCCCTTTCCCTGGTCAGAGAAAGGCTTTACCCGCTGAGCCATCTACAAAGATTCTGTTTCCACTCTGAGTCTGGGTTGCATTACCCCGTACTCTTGCAGGTCATGCACTGCAGCAAAACATCTCTTTAGGAGTTGGTAGATGCTTCATTAATAAGTGACCATTCCTCTATGACCTGTTCTTGTCTCTGAGGTCTTGGTCATGTGATATTTACCTCCATCACTAGCCCATATGGCATTTTTACTGCTTTTGTGTTGTTTTTTGATATGGACCCAGGTTTTTCTTTATTCATTTACCTCAGTGTCGATGAGCACATGAAAGACGGGGGGGGGGGGGGATGCTCATGCCCTGAGGGACCATTTGGTGGTGGTGAGAGAACATTCTCAGAAGTAAGTTTTCCTCTTGGGACAGGATGCATTGCTGGATCACCCTCAGGCGTTGGGTTTGCTAACAGGAACCTTTCCCTGTCGAGCCATCTCCATTTTCTGATATCACTATTGAGATTTGCAGGGCTTCTAGCTAGAGGTATTCAGGGCTTAGATTTTGAATCTGCATGCCGTGCCCTTCTTTCAACCTTCAGAAGCATTATATTCATCCTTTTCTGACACCCTTCATGTAAGAAGTCACGAACTGTGTTGTGATCAGTGCTGTGCTGTGACTTCTTGATCTACGAGACTTACTATACCTAGCAGATAGACAACTTTTTCCAGGCCAGGCAAGTGAGTTGACATGCTCAACATAGAAATTTCACTGTCCCTTCTTTCTGTCCTGTAGGAAATGTCATGTGTGTTTGTGTGTCAATGAGTACACTTAGTATTCAACATAAAGTTCATTGAATGGGATCAATGAGAAACAAACCAGGCCAGATGTGGAAGGTCCCTCCCAGATGGAATGTATGTCACAATAATTATATTCTGAAGTAAATCGGCATAAGTGTAGCTATAATATGTAAACCATATATATCCATATATTTATGCATGTACATATATGAATGTATACACATTTAGGTGTGTATATGTACATGTGTTTCTATGTACATGGGCACATAGTAAAGTCTGACAATCATCCAAAGTCTGCAACCAAGTCGAACATATGAAAGCACAGGCACACCTACCAAGTATATATTTACCCTGGATGTGGCAAGAAAGCATTCGAGAAATTACCTGAGAAGATTTATGAAGAAGAAGTCAGCAGTTGTATAGCAGGAAGAGACGTTAGTGATTTTCTGTATTCACAAGCACTCAGTATCTTTGGACAAACCTATCTTCTGTTACCTCCTATGGGTAATATGTGCCTTCTGTATTTCCTACGGAAGCGTGCTGCGTGTGTCCATGGCAGTCTATTTCAAAGGAAAAAAACATTTCAAGCCTTGTGGTTCATCTTGCATTTGACTCAATCCCAGGGAAAGCAAAATCTCTTTTTCACACCAATGAGCAGGAGAGAAAGTGTCTCAACTTCTGACCTTGGTGGCCAGTCTGGGCGGCTCAACAATCCACCAAAAGGCAAGCACCCACCCCTGCATTCTGCCACGAGTTTGTTAATCATGCCTCTCTGAGGGACTGTTTATGAAGGGGAAAGCTATTACAATGACTTTGTTGAGTAGAATTTGGGAAACAGATATTTGCTCCCTGATTCTTGGAGGATGTTTCTACTCTTGTGAAATAGAAGGGATTTAAACTTATGGTGACATTCGATATAGGTTGCATAGTCTTGCCTCATGTTGCAAAGCTAGGAGAGATAAATTCAAAGTCCTGAAAATGTGTATCCCTACAGGCCGTAGGTGTTTATTTCTATGTATGTCTGTCCACATGTGTGTATGGGTACATAAATGTGCATATGTGTACATAAATGTGTATAATACAAATATGTATATATATGCTCAAGTGTTTGTAACATAGTGATTAAGTGTGCCGGAACCCTGGCTCTTTTCTATAATTCCACTGTTTGGGAGTGAGGGTCGGTCAGGATCTCTACGTCATCCTTCAGCATTCCGTGAATGTGAGTGCACCCTGGATCAACCTAGAATATGTCTGAGCAAGACATCACGAGTGAAAGATGTAACTTGAGGGATTAAAGGAACTGAGTCCTGAGCAAAGGGTGGTGTTTTGAATCGGGCTTTTGTTCCGACCATCCCACCTTGACTCCTTGAAACAGAATAGCTATATGGGCTAAGACCAGATGTATTTGAAATGTGTGAGTGAAACAGTTCCAGAAAAGATACTGGTGACTACCAGAAGCCCCACCTTTTGGAGTCCGGTGAGCTGAGGGAGATGGGGGAAGAAAGGAAAAGGAGGATATATTTCAGAGGAGCAGAGGTATAGGAAAGGTGTGTGTGTGAGCAAGCTAAGAGACAAAGGGTAGATGTGTTATGAGTGGCGAATTTGAGGTTTTTAACCCTCGGACAATCGCTTTTTTCCGTGATCCAATGCGGCACACTCTTTTGAACATGGCTAAATTTAAAGGGGTTCTGTTATCCATCTGGAGTAATGGGGAAAGGCAGAAGGGAACACTAACAGAGGGGTTAGAGAATGTAGGAAGGAAGAATAAGGTCGCCGTTCCCAGGTATCCTCTCAAGCTATAAGTCTAAGGAGGTCCCCCAAGATACTGCTCCAGAAATCACTGCCACACACTCCAGTGGAAACTGAATCTGCCCCACTGTCCAGGAATCCTCAGCTTTTGTCCCAGGCCTGGTGTCGAGTGGAGTGCAAGCCAGCTCTGCGGTGACAGGGTGTTGTGTGAGTATGTACTTCATTTGTATTGGGAAATGATGTGGTTGTGGGAGCATATAAATCACAGATTTTCTTGCTTCATTCTTCTCATCTAGATGTTTCAGGGCCTCCTCATGTGCCATCCTTCGAAAACCATCCCACACCTAATGTTTCGGTACGTACTGAAGTGGAGATTTCCCTGGATCTAAGCTCTCACTGTACTTTAACCCAGTAGGTCAGAGCTAACTCATAGTAGGTGGAAAAGATTTTGTTCTGTTGGAGAAATTCACTTCCTTCTGCATGAAAGCAATTTCTTTTCTGGCTTGTGTGGATCTTGCATTGATGAAAATCAAACCTGTAAGTCTGACCACATGTGAAGGTGGTCTCTTCATTTCCTCACTGAGTTAGTTGGGTTGTGAGTTGGAAGCCAGTATGAGCTACCGAGGAAGAGCCTGTCTTCAGTGAATTCACACAAGAGAACACTTAGGCTTCAGCTTTAGAATTCAGTTCCTCCCTGCTGTCACCACTACATGCACTCTGCCATCCATTTTCCCATCCATCCGTGCACATGCATATCCCTCATCCCTCAGGTAGAGGGATTTAAATTAGTTGTCCACTTCTTCCCTTTTTGCATAATTACGTTCTTGGAATGGTAGTGCATTTCTGTGGTATGGTATATGGGTGGTTGTGTCAGTCTGAAAAGACTAAGTTGACCATTTTTCCTTTTTTCTTCTCTAGTGAATGCGTTAGGTATATATGCTCAAGTAGTTATTTATGTCCACAGTTACGTCTACTGGTACACTTTGGTTCTTTCAGGGTGCTTGTGTTTCTTGTTCGGTCAGAAAGCTGCTGATTTTTTCTAGTGTTCTTAAATGGTTTAGGGAAGCTTAAACTAGCTGGCACGCCATCTTGCAAAGTGGATTGTCTTTTTCAGCTTTGTAGTAGCGTAATCAGCCCTTTCTTCAAAGCTGCCTGCAAGCAAGCACTCTTCTGAGGCTATGAGGCATAGGAAAGGCTTATCAAATTGTGCTCTTTCTTTAACCACTGTTTCACTTTGTTGCAGAATGCAAACACACCTCTGTCAACCGGACAGGGGAAAATGGAATCTTCTGCCGGAGACCTCGTGCCACCTCCTTGTCCTCCGGTCACAGGACCATCGTCCCCAACGAAGCAAGTCAATCTGTACAGGATGCAGATGCTTCCCTCTTGGTTGAAGCCACGTGTCCCTCCTCATCTTCATCTTGGGCAACAGAGTCATGGTCCTGATATTCCAGTTGCTCCATTAACAGGTAGGCTTTTTGAAAAATGCTTATATATTTGTAGGTGTATATGTGCTTTTGGGTTACTCCGACATGGTGATTTTTACTGCGCATAACCACTGTGTGGCAGAAACCATATCTCTGAGTTCCATGAGTGCATTGTGTTCTTTCCAAAAGGGTTTTCTAATTAGGGTTATGCTTGATTCAACTTGAAATGAGTGAAATTGTTTCTGTATGAGTATCTTATGATGAATCTGCCTTTGCGGTTGAGAGTGAATTCCCTTTCTTTTACCTAGAACTATCTTCAGAGTGTGTGGACATCTCTTGTGGGGGTGTGTGTGCATAACTGCGTGTGCCTTGTGTGTGTGTGTTTGTGTGTGTGTTTTCTTTTCTTACACACATGCATGTGTCTAAGCCCATGTTTGTTTGTGTACCAAAGGTGGAAATGAGAGGACAGTGGTACAGATCGGTGCACTCCTTCCAGGATGTGGGCTCTGGGATTTGAACTTAGCTGATGGGGTTTACACACAGGCACTTGCACTTGCTGACACATGACTCCAGCAGCACAGTTCTATTTTACTCCTTGACTTGTTTTTTTTTTAATAATATATTTTTTATTATTATTTCAGCTCATATAAACTTAATAGGTACACCAATTCCCTCCCTTCCTTTTTCTCCCCCCGAACCCCCTGGTCCCCCTCCTCTTACCCCTCCCTCCCCATCCCCCTGTGCCTCCCTCCCCAATTCCCAGAGTCCTTTCTCGTGCATGCCTGACTCTCCTCTCAGCCCTCCTCTCTGATGACATACAAGGACCGAGTGGCATTTCCCTGAACCCTTTCCTTTGTTCCCCTTAAACATAGGAACACTACTGTGGCTGTCAATCCCTTGCCTCCAAGGATCTTGGTGCCTTTAGCAGATGCTAGAGGTCAATAGTGTGTTGGACATTGCGCCGGGCATGCAATGTCCAATTATGATTGCTTCGGCCCTAACTTGTGTGGAGTATCTTGCAATTTATTGCTCCTCCCATCCTTTTGCTCTTACATTCTTACCGCCCCCTCTTCCGCAAATGTCCCTGAGCTTCACGATGGGGAGAGATTAGTCTGGCCTAGTTCTAGGTCATTGATATAGAGTCTCTAAAGTACTGGATAGTGGTTTGTTGATTTTCTTTTGCAGTTTTGTTGCTCCTGTAATGCCCTTCACTCCATCGTGATGAGCACTGTATGTCACCCCCTGGCCAGGGACAAAAAGCCTTTAAACTGGAGTCTTATTATAAGAGCACATTCAAAGGTAGATGTAATACTTATACCCAAAAGTGGGATCGCAGGGGCATATGGCATTTGGTAATGGGAGGGGTCAATCACCCATTTGCACAATGGTTACTTTTTAATCTGCCGGACTATATGCCCTCCCCTTCTGGTGAGTTCATATCCCCTTAGTTGTAAATGATCAGGAACGAATGTCTGTGAACTTAACCAGGTGTCACATTGCTTACTTGCAGTCCTTGATGGAGGCCTATTTTCTCTACTGTAACATGGTCACTTCTCTCCTTGTTTCTGGTGTGGCCCTCCAACCCCACCCCTCCTGTTCATAATCCTTGCAATTACTGTAGGTAATACATAGATTTACCTATGAGTATCTCAAGGTGGGCTGGGTGGGTTTGGTACTAGGAACCACATATTAGGGAGTACATACGGTGCTTAATTTTCTAGGTTTGGGATACTTCACTTAATATAATTGTTTCTAATGACATCCATTTCCCGGCACATTCCAGTAATTCATCCTTTTCGATAGCTGAGTAGTACTCCATTGTATAGATGTACCACAGTTTCCTTATCCACTCGACAACTGTTGGACATTTGGGTTAATTCCATAACTTTGTTATTGTAAACAGTGCTGCTATGAACATGGTCGTGCTTGTGCTATCGAGGTGAACCTCTCCTGCATGGGGGATTATTCCCAAAGGTGGAATAGCACGGTCATATGGCATTTCAATCTTTAATTTCTTTAAGAATCTCCAGACGGCTCACCAGAGTGGCTGTATGAGCCTTCATTCCCACCAGCAATGTAGGAGAATTTCCCTCTCTCCACATCCTCTCCAGCATTTGTTGTTGTTTGTATTGTGGATTTTTGCCATTGAGACTGGGGTGAGATGATATCTCAGGGAAGTTTTGATTTGCATTTCCCTGATGGCTAAGGAAGTGGAGCATTTTTTTGATATTTGTTAGACATTTTAATGTCATCCCTGGTAAAGTTTCTTTTAAGTTCCAGGGCCCATTTTTTAATTGGGCCATTGGTTTCCTTGGTGTTTAGTTTTCTAAGTTCTTTGTGCACTCTGGACAGCAGAGTTCTATCAGATGTGTGGTTAGGGAAGATTCTCTCCCATTCTGTGGGTTGCCTTTGAGCTCCCGTTACAATCTCTTTATCTGAACAGAAGCTCTTTAATTTCACAAGATCCCAACTGTTGAGAGTTGATAGCAGTGACTGTGCCATTGGATGTCTGTTTAGGAAATGTTGGCCTAGCCCAATCAGCTCGAGGGAGTTCCCTATCCCATCAACTATGGTTTTTATAGACCCTGGCCTTATATCAAGGTGCATGATCCATTTGGAATTAAGTCTTGTACATGGTGACAAGTACGGGTCCAGCTTTAATCTTCTGCATGTGGAGATCCAGTTTTGCCAGCACCATTTGTTGAAGATGCTGTTCTTTTTCCATTGGATTCTTTGGGCCCCGTTGTCAAAGACCAAATGGGCTTACATCTGGGTCTTCAATCCTCATCCATTGATCTGTGTGTCTATTTCGGAGCCAGTACCAGGCTGTCTTTACAACTATGGATTTGTAGTATAGACTTAGGTTTGGTATGGTAATACCTCCAGCAGTGTTTTTGTTACTCAGGCTTGTCTTTGCCATCCTGGTTCTTTTGTGCCTCCATATGAACTTTGAGATTGTTTGGTCAACTTCTTTGAAAAATTGCTTTTGTATTTTAATTGGTATGCCACTGAATTTGTATATTGCCTTTGGTAGGATGGTCATTTTTACGATGTTGATTCTGCCAATCCAGGAACAATGGAAGTCTTTCCACCTTCTGGTGTCTTCTGCTATTTTTTTCTTTAGGGTTTTAAAGTTTTCATTGTAAAGGTCTTTTACTTCCTTGGTTAGGTTTATACCAAGGTATTTCATTTTTTTAGGGGCTACAGTAAATGGGATTGTTTCTCTGAAGGCTTTTTCACTTCTTTCATTCTGGGCATGTAGGAAAACCACTGATTTTTGTAGGTTTATTTTGTATCCTGGCTCCCTGCTGAACTTCTCAATTAGATCCAGGAGCTTCCTGGTCGAGTTTTTGGGATCACTCAGGTATAAGATCATGTCATCTGCAAATAAGGATAGCTTGACTTCTTCCTTGCCGATTTGAATCCCTCTTATGTCCCTTTCTTGTCTTATGGCTTCAGCTAAGACTTCAAGTACAATATTGAATAGAAGTGGTGAGAGTGGACAACCTTGTCTAGTTCCTGATCGAAGTGGGAATGCTTCCAGTTGTTCCCCATTGAGCATAATCCTTGCTGTGGGCTTGTTGTATACAGCTTTTATTATATTGATAAAGGTTCCTTTCATTCCTACTGTCTCTAGCGTTTTGATCATAAAAGGCTGTTGGATCTTGTCAAAAGCTTTTTCTGCATCTATCGAGAGTATCATATGGTCTTGGACTTTGGACTGGTTTACATGATGAATTACATTTATTGATTTGCGTATGTTGAACCAACCTTGTGTGCTGGGGATGAAGCCTACTTGGTTCCCGTGAATGATCTTTTTAATGTGTTTTTGAATCCGATTTGCTAAAACTTTGTTGAGAATCTTTGAGTCTGTGTTCATCAGAGGGATTGGCCTATAGTTTTCTTTTTTAAGTGAATCTTTATTAGGTTTTGGGATTAAGACAATATTAGCTTCATAGAAGGAATTAGGTAGTGTTCCTTCCTTTGCTATTTGATGGAACAGTTTAAGGAGTATTAGTGTTATTAACTCCTTAAATGTCTGGTAGAACTCTGTGCTGAATCCATCTGGTCCAGGACATTTTTTGATGGGAAGATTTGTGATTACTTCTTCAATTTCCTTATATGTTATAGGACTATTTAAATAATTCACAACTTCCTGATTCAATTTAGGTAAGTTGTATTTACTTAGAAATTCATCTTTCAGGAAATCTTGAATTTCCTTTTTAATTGCTTCCTGAATCCAGTTCTCATTCAGTATCATATTGTTAAGTTTCCAGGAGTTAGTGTTTTTTCTCTTGTTTGTTGTGTTGTGGATGTCCAGCTTTAGGCCATGGTGGTCTGACAGGGCACAGGTTAGAATTTCAACTTTTTTGTATATGTATAGATTCATTTTGTGGCCCAGTATGTGATATATTCTGGAGAAAGTTCTCTGTGCTGCTGAGAAAAATGTGTATTCTTTCACGCATGGGTGAAAAGTTCAATAGGGATCTGTAAGGTCCATTTCTTTAAGGGTTTGATTAAGGTCCAAAGTGTCTCTGTTAAGCTTTTGACCTGTTGATCTATCCCATGTTGAGAGGGTGGTGTTGAAGTCCCCAGGAATTATCGTTTCGGGGTTGAATTCTTGCTTTAGACACTGTAGGGTTTTCTTAATGAATGTGGAGGGGTCCGTTTTGGGTGCATATGTGTTCAGTACTGTGAAGTCTTCCTGGTGAATTGTACCTGTGACTAAAATGTAGTGTCCATCCTTGTCTCTTATAATTTTCTTTGGTTTGAAGTCCACTTTATCTGATAGCATAATGGCTACCCCTGCCTGTTTTCTGCTTCCATTAGCTTGTAGAATTTTTGACCAGCCTTTTATTTTTAGGGCGTGCCTATCTTTTGTGGTGAGATGGGTTTTCTGCAGGCAGCAGATTGATGGATTGTGATTTTTAATCCAAATTTGTAATCTGTGTCTCTTGATTGGTGAGTTAATTTCATTAACATTTAGTGTTATAATGGAGAAACTATTTCTAATTCCAGACATTTATTATGTTTAGTGCTTTTTATAAGTATATTGCTTCACTTTTATTTATTTATTTATTTATTTGCTGTTTTATTTATTTATTTATTTATTTATTTATTTTTATTAAAAATTTAATTATACATTTTAAAATTTTTTACCAGTTTCCTCCCTCCCCCCTCCTCCCCCTCCCCTTCCCCCAGTGCCTCCCCCCCCAATTCCCAGAGAGTCCTTTATTGTGTACGCCTAACTCTCCATTGGGTCCTCCTCTCCGATGACATATAAGGACCCAGTGGCATTTCCATAAGCCCTTTCTCTTGTTCCCCTTAAGCATAAGATCACTACTATGGCTGTCAATCCCTTGCCTCCAGGGGTCTCGGTGCCCTTAACAGATGCTAGACTTTATGAGGGCAACAGTGCGCTGGACATTGCGCAGGGCATGCAAAGTCCCATTATGATTGCTTTGGCCCCAACTATTGTTGAGAATCTTGCAAATCGTTGCTCCTCCCATCCTTTTGCTCTTACAATCTTACCACCCCCTCTTCCGCAAATGTCCCTGAGCTCCAGGATGGGGAGAGATTAGGCTGTCCTAGTTCTATGTGATTGATATAGTCTCTGAAGTTCTGGATTGTGGTTTGTTGATTTTCTTTGCAGTTTTGCTGCTCCTGCAATGCCCTTCACTCCATTCTGCTGGGCACTGTATGTCACCCCCTGGCCAGAGACAAAAAGCTGTTAAACTGGAGTCTTGTTGTAATAGCACATTCAAGGGTAGATGTAATAAGAGTAGGAAACCTCACTGAGGGAGGGGTCCATCACCCATTTGCAAAATGATTACTTTTTATCTGCTAGACTATATGCCCTCCCCTTCTGGTGAGATCAGGAAAGAACGTCTGTGAACTTAACCAGGTTTCTCATTACTTACTTGCAGACCTTGATGGAGGCCTATTTTCTCTGCTGTAACATGGTCTCCTCTCTCCTTGTTTCTGGTGTGGCCCTCCTAACCCATCTCTCTTGTTCATAATCCTTGCAATTACTGTGTTTCATAGGTTTACTTTTGAGTGTCTCAATGTGGGCTGGGTGAGTTTGTTACTAGGAGCCACCTATTAGGGAGTACATACGGCGCTTAATTTTCTGGGTTTGGGATACTTCACTTAATATAATTCTTTCTAATGACATCCATTTCCCAGCAAATTCCAGTAATTCATCATTTTTGATGGCTGAGTAGTACTCCATTGTATAGATGTACCACAGTTTCCTTATCCACTCGTCAACTGTTGGACATTTAGGTTGATTCCATGACTTTGCTATTGTAAACAGTGCTGCTATGAACATGGTCGTGCTTGTGCTATCGAGGCGAACCTCTGCTGCATGGGGGGTTATTCCCAAAAGTGGGATAGCAGGGTCATACGGCATTTCAATCTTTAATTTCTTTAAGAATCTCCAGACGGCTCGCCAGAGTGGCTGTATGAGCCTGCATTCCCACCAACAATGTAGGAGAGTTCCCCTCTCTCCACATCCTCTCCAGCATTTGTCGTTGTTTGTATTGTGGATTTTTGCCATCCTGACCGGGGTGAGATGATATCTCAGGGAAGTTTTGATTTGCATTTCCCTGATGGCGAAGGAAGTGGAGCATTTTTTAAGATAATTGTTAGACATTTTAATTTCATCCCTGGTAAAGTTTCTTTGAAGTTCCAGGGCCCATTTTTTAATTGGGCCAGTGTTTTCCTTGGAGTTTAATTTTCTAAGTTCTTTGTGCACTCTGGACAGTAGAGCTCTGTCAGATATGTGGTCAGTGAAGATTTTCTCCCATTCTGTGGGTTGCCTTTCAGCTCGTGTGACAATCTCTTTATCTGAACAGAAGCTCTTTAATTTC
Organism: Typhlomys cinereus; assembly: GCA_023101885.1. Taxonomy (NCBI): domain Eukaryota; kingdom Metazoa; phylum Chordata; class Mammalia; order Rodentia; family Platacanthomyidae; genus Typhlomys; species Typhlomys cinereus. The sequence continues at coordinate 696,091 of JALPQD010000394.1, read as the reverse complement.
ACAAGATCCCAACTGTTGAGAGTTGGTAGCAGTGATTGTGCCATTGGATGTCTGTTTAGGAAGTGTTGGCCTAGCCCAATCAGCTCGAGAGAGTTCCCTATCCTTTCAACTATGGTTTTTAAAGTCTCTGGCCTGATATCAAGGTCCTTGATCCATTTGGAATTAAGTCTTGTACATGGTGACAAGTACGGGTCCAGCTTTAATCTTCTGCATGTGGAGATCCAGTTTTGCCAGCACCATTTGTTGAAGATGCTGTTCTTTTTCCATTGGATTCTTTGGGCCCCTTTGTCAAAGACCAAATGGCTGTAACTTTGTGGGCTTATATCTGGGTCTTCAATCCTTATCCATTGATCTGTGTGTCTATTTTGGAGCCAGTACCAGGCTGTCTTTATAACTGTGGATTTATAGTATAGACTTAGGTTTGGTATGGTAATACCTCCAGCTGTGTTTTTGTTACTCAGGATTGTTTTTGCTGTCCTGGGTCTTTTGTGCCTCCATATGAACTTTGAGATTGTTTGGTCAACTTCCTTGAAGAATTGCTTTGGGATTTTGATTGGTATAGCATTGAATCTGTATATTGCCTTTGGTAGGATGGTCATTTTTACAATGTTGATTCTGCCAATCCAGGAACAAGGGAGGTCTTTCCACCTTCTGGTGTCTTCTGCAATTTCTTTCTTTAGGGTTTTAAAGTTTTCATTGTAAAGGTCTTTTACCTCCTTAGTTAGGTTTATACCAAGGTATTTCATTTTTTTAGGGGCTATAGTAAATGGTATTGTTTCTCTCAAGGCTTTTTCACTTCTTTCATTCTGGGCATATAGGAAGGCCTCTGATTTTTGCACATTTATTTTGTATCCTGCCACCCTGCTGAACTTCTCAATTAGTTCCAGGAGCTTCCTGGTGGAGTTTTTGGGATCACTCAGGTATAAGATCATGTCATCTGCAAATAGGGATAGCTTGATTTCTTCCTTGCCGATTTGAATCCCTCTTATGTCCCTTTCTTGTCTTATGGCTTCAGCTAAGACTTCAAGTACAATATTGAATAGAAGTGGTGAGAGTGGACAGCCTTGTCTAGTTCCTGATCGAAGTGGGAATGCTTCCAATTGTTCCCCATTGAGCATAATCCTTGCTGTGGGCTTGTTGTATACAGCTTTTATTATATTGATAAAGGTTCCTTCCATTCTTACTGTCTCTAGCGTTTTGATCATAAAAGGCTGTTGGATCTTGTCAAAAGCTTTTTCTGCATCTATCGAGAGTATCATGTGGTCTTGGACTTTGGACTGGTTTACATGATGAATTACATTTATTGATTTGCGTATGTTGAACCAACCTTGTGTGCCGGGGATGAAGCCTACTTGGTCCCCATGAATGATCTTTTTAATATGTTTTTGAATCCGATTTGCTAAGACTTTGTTGAGAATCTTTGCGTCTGTGTTCATCAGGGAGATCGGCCTATAGTTTTCTTTTTTAAGTGAATCTTTATTAGGTTTTGGGATTAAAACGATATTAGCTTCATAGAAGGAATTTGGTAGTGTTCCTTCCTTTGCTATTTGATGGAACAGTTTAAGGAGTATTGGTGTTATTAACTCCTTAAATGTCTGGTAGAACTCTGTGCTGAATCCATCTGGTCCAGGACATTTTTTGGTGGGAAGATTCGAGATTACTTCCTCAATTTCCTTATATGTTATAGGACTATTTAAATAATTCACAACTTCCTGATTCAATTTAGGTAAGTTGTGTTTACTTAGAAATTCATCCATCTCTTTTTTTTTTTTTTTATTTTATTTTTTTTTTTATTTTTTTTTTTATTTTTACTTTATTTTTTTTTTTATTAAAAATTTAATTATACATTTTAAAAATTTTTTACCAGTTCCCTCCCTCCCCCCTCTTCCCCCTCCCCTTCCCCCAGTGCCTCCCCCCCAATTCCCAGATAGTCCTTTATTGTGTGTGCCTAACTCTCCACTGTGTCCTCCTCTCCGATGACATATAAGGACCCAGTGGCATTTCCATAAGCCCTTTCTCTTGTTCCCCTTAAGCATAAGATCACTACTATGGCTGTCAATCCCTTGCCTCCAGGGGTCTCGGTGCCCTTATCAGATGCTAGACTTTATGAGGGCAACAGTGCGCTGGAAATTGCGCAGGGCATGCAAAGTTCCATTATGATTGCTTTGGCCCCAACTATTGTTGAGAATCTTGCAAATCGTTGCTCCTCCCATCCTTTTGCTCTTACAATCTTACCGCCCCCTCTTCCGCAAATGTCCCTGAGCTCCAGGATGGGGAGAGATTAGGCTGTCCTAGTTCTATGTGATTGATATAGAGTCTCTGAAGTTCTGGATTGTGGTTTGTTGATTTTCTTTTGCAGTTTTGCTGCTCCTGCAATTCCCTTCACTCCATTCTGCTGGGCACTGTATGTCACCCCCTGGCCAGAGACAAAAAGCTGTTAAACTGGAGTCTTGTTGTAATAGCACATTCAAGGGTAGATGTAATAAGAGTAGGAAACCTCACTGAGAGAGGGGTCCATCACCCATTTGCAAAATGATTACTTTTTATCTGCTAGACTATATGCCCTCCCCTTCTGGTGAGATCAGGAAAGAACGTCTGTGAACTTAACCAGGTTTCTCATTACTTACTTGCAGACCTTCATGGAGGCCTATTTTCTCTGCTGTAACATGGTTTCCTCTCTCCTTGTTTCTGGTGTGGCCCTCCTAACCCATCTCTCTTGTTCATAATCCTTGCAATTACTGTGTTACATAGGTTTACTTTTGAGTGTCCCAATGTGGGCTGGGTGAGTTTGGTACTAGGAGCCACCTATTAGGGAGTACATACGGCGCTTAATTTTCTGGGTTTGGGATACTTCACTTAATATAATTCTTTCTAATGACATCCATTTCCCAGCAAATTCCAGTAATTCATCATTTTTGATGGCTGAGTAGTACTCCATTGTATAGATGTACCACAGTTTCCTTATCCACTCGTCAACTGTTGGACATTTAGGTTGATTCCATGACTTTGCTATTGTAAACAGTGCTGCTATGAACATGGTCGAGCTTGTGCTATCGAGGCGAACCTTTGCTGCTTGGGGGGTTATTCCCAAAAGTGGGATAGCAGGGTCATATGGCATTTCAATCTTTAATTTCTTTAAGAATCTCCAGACGGCTCGCCAGAGTGGCTGTATGAGCCTGCATTCCCACCAACAATGTAGGAGAGTTCCCCTCTCTCCACATCCTCTCCAGCATTTGTCGTTGTTTGTATTGTGTCATCCATCTCTTTTGTGTTGTCAAACTTCACAGAGTATAAGTTTTTGAAATATGATGTTATAATTGTCTGGATTTCTTGGGTATCAGTAGTGATAACTCCATGTTCATTTCTAATTTTGTTAATTTGGTTTTTCTCTCTCTTGCTTTTGGTTAGTTTAGCTAGGGGTGTATCAATCTTGTTGATTTTTTCAAAGAACCAGCTTTTTGATTGGTTGATTTTTTCTATCATTTTCTTAGTCTCGATTTCAGATATTTCTCCCCTTATTTTGCTAATCTCTTCTCTTCTACTGCTTTTGGGATCAGATTGCTCTAGTTTCTCTAAAGCTTTAAGCTGCATTGTTAAGTTGTTTATTTCTGATGTTTCCATTTTTTTGACGTGGGCATTAAGAGCTATGAACTTACCTCTTAGAACAGCTTTCATTGTGTCCCAGAGATTTTGGTAAGTTGTATTTTCGTTATCATTCACTTTCAGGAAATCTTGAATTTCCTTTTTAATTTCTCCTGAATCCAGTTCTCATTCAGCATCATAGTGTTAAGTTTCCAGGAGTTAGTGTATTTTTTCTTGTGGATGTCCAGCTTTAGGCCGTGGTGGTCTGATAGGGCACAGGTTAGAATTTCAACTTTTTTGTATATGTGTAGATTCATTTTGTGGCCCAGTATGTGATCTATTTTGGAGAAAGTTCCGTGTGCTGCTGAGAAAAATGTGTATTCTTTGGTGCGTGGGTGAAAAGTTCGATAGAGATCTGTGAGGTCCATTTCTCTCAGGGTTTGATTAAGTTCCAAAGTGTCTCTGTTAAGGTTTTGACCTGTTGATCTATCCCATGTAGAGAGGGCGGTGTTGAAGTCCCCAAGAATTATCGTTTGGGGGTTGATTTCATGCTTTAGACGCTGTAGGGTTTTCTTAATGAATGTGGAGGGGCCCGTATTGGGTGCATGTATGTTCAGTATTGTGAAATCTTCCTGGTGAATTGTACCTGTGACTAAAATGTAGTATCCATCCGTGTCTCTTATAATTTTTTTTGGTTTGAAATCCACTTTGTCTGAAAGCATAATGGCTACCCCTGCCTGTTTTCTGTTTGCATTTGCTTGTAGAATTGTTGACCAGCCTTTTATTTTTAGAGCGTGCCTATCTTTTGTGGTGAGATGGGTTTCCTGCAGGCAACAGATTGATGGATTGTGATTTTTAATCCAAGTTTGTAATCTGTGTCTTTTGATCGGTGAATTAAGTCCATTAACATTTAGTGTTATAATGGAGAAACTATTGTTAATTCCAGACATTTATTATGTTTAGTAGTTTTTATAAGTATATTGCTTCGCTTTTAATGGTGTTATATTTGCCTTCTGTTCTCCTGGATATGCCTGTTTTTTTCTTCACGCTTGAGTATCATTTCTAACAGTTTTTGAAGGCCTGGTTTGGTGGCCATGTATCCCTTAAAGTTGTCTTTGTGCTGGAAAATTTTTCTTTCTCCCTTGATCATGACTGATAGTTTTGCAGGGTAAATCAGCCTGGGTTGACATTTTTGCTCATTCAATACTTGAAGTATGTCTCTCCAAGCTCTTCTTGCTTTTACTGTTTCGACTGAGAAGTCATTTGTTATTTTAATAGGTTTGCCTTTAAAAGTGACTTGTTTTTTCTCCCTTGAAGCTCTCAGCACCAGTTCTTTATCTTGAATGTGGAGTGTTTTAACTATTATTTGCCGTGGTGTGCTTCTATTTTGGTCGTATCTGTTTGGGGTGCGGAATGCCTCTTGTATATGAATGGGCCTCTCTTTTTTTAGATGAGGAAAGTTTTCCTTGATGATCGTTTGAAAAATTTCCTCAGGGGTGGTATTTTGAGATTCTTGCTCCGGTATTCCATGAATACGCATGTTAGGCTTCTTCAGGGTGTCCCATATCTCTTGGATATTTCTCTCAAGTATCTTTTTGGCTTAACAACCTCTTCCATTGAGCTGGTTAGTACTCCCACTTTATCTTCAAGGTCTGAAATTCTGTTTTCTGCTTCATTAGTTCTGTTGATAAGACTCTCTGTGGCGTTCTGGGTTGAAGATAACTTGTCTTTTAGCTCAGTTTTAAACTCTGCTTGAGTTTGTCTTAACTGATCTATGCCACTTTTTGTTTCTTGCACTGTTTTTCTCAACTCCTCCAGATGTCTGTTGTGTTCCTCTTCAAAGCGATTGATTCGATTATGTAATTCCTCCCGGATTTCCTCTTTCATAGTATTGAACATGCTAATGATCATATTTTGAAAGTCGTTATCCTGGGTGAGGCTTTCTTGGCCTTTTTCCGCGGGTTTGTTCTTGTTGGAGTCTAACATTATGGGATTAATTTCTTCAGTGGGAAATTTGTTTACTTGAGTGTTGCTTCTCATGGATTTGCAGTTTGACTTTGGCATTGTCATTTTAACTCTTAAGATCTCTCAATTTCACTAAACTGAATTATTTGGCCTGGCGTACTGGTGGGCGGGGCCCGAACGGGGACTCTCCTAGGGCGTGGGGTGAGGCCTGGGTGGACCGCGAGCGTGTCCCGACCTGCGGAGCAGGGTGGGGTGAAAAGGGACGATGGGCGCGTCGGCGTGGAGCTATTTAACCCGAGGGCAGCTGGGGCGGGGCCGGGGCGCAGGGGGAGGTCCTCCTCGTCCCTCGGCCCCTGCGCGGCTCTGGCTGGATGGTGGGAGTCGGAGCCGGGTCCCTGTGGGCTGACCTGGGGTCCTAGAGCGCGCGGTGAGGCCCGGCTGGATCTCGCCTACGCGTCCTACAGGCAGAGCGGGGGTGGGGCGAAAGGGTGTTTTATTTATTTTTATTGCTTCAATTTTAATGGTGTTATACTTGCCTTCTGTTCTGCTGAATATGCCCGTTTTTTTCTTCAAGCTTGGGTATCATTTCTTGCATTTTTTGAAGGCCTGGTTTGGTGGACATGTATCCCTTCAAGTTGTTTTTGTGCTGGAAGATTTTTCTTTCTCCCTCGATCATGATGGATAGTTTTGCAGAGTAAATCAGCCTGGGTTGACATTTTTGCTCATTCAATACTTGAAGTATGTCTCTCCAAGCTCTTCTTGCTTTTACTGTTTCGACTGAGAAGTCATTTGTTATTTTAATAGGTTTACCTTTAAAAGTGACTTGTTTTTTCTCCCTTGAAGCTCTCAGCACCCGTTCTTTATCTTGGATGTGGAGTGTTTTGACTATTATTGGCCGTGGCGAGCTTCTGTTTTGGTCATATCTGTTTGGGGTGCGGAATGCCTCTTGTATATGGATGGGCCTCTCTTTTTTTTAGATGAGGAAAGTTTTCCTTGATGATCGTTTGAAAAATTTCCTCAGGGGTGGTATTTTGAGATTCTTGCTCTGGTATTACATGAATACGCATGTTAGGGTTTTTCAGGGTGTCCCATATCTCCTGAATATTTCTCTCAAGTATCTTTTTGGCTTTAACAACCTCTTCCATTGAACTGGTTAATACTCCCACTTTATCTTCAAGGTCTGAAATTCTGTTTTCTGCTCCATTACTTCTGCTAAGACTCTCTGTGGAGTTCTGGGTTGAAGATAACTTGTCTTTTATCTCAGTTTTTTTTTTCTGGAATTTTTTATTTTAATATATTTTTTATTAAAAATTTAATTATACATTTAAAAATTTTTTACCAGTTCCCTTCCTCCCTCCTCCTCCCCCCGAACCTCCTCCCCATCCCCCAGTTCCTTCCCCCCAATTCCCAGAGAGTCCTTTATTGTGTACGCCTAACTCCACTGGGTCCTCCTCTCCGATTACATATAAGGACCCAGTGGCATTTCCATAAGCCCTTTCTCTTGTTCCCCTTAAGCATAAGATCACTACTATGGCTGTCAATCCCTTGTCTCCAGGGGTCTCGGTGCCCTTAACAGATGCTAGACTTTATGAGGGCAACAGTGCGCTGGACATTGCGCAGGGCATGCAAAGTCCCATTACGATTGCTTTGGCCCCAACTATTGTTGAGAATCTTGCAAATCGTTGCTCCTCCCATCCTTTTGCTCTTACAATCTTACTGCCCCCTCTTCCGCAAATGTCCCTGAGCTCCAGGATGGGGAGAGATTAGGCTGTCCTAGTTCTATGTGATTGATATAGAGTCTCTGAAGTTCTGGATTGTGGTTTGTTGATTTTCTTTTGCAGTTTTGCTGCTCCTGCAATGCCCTTCACTCCATTCTGCTGGGCACTGTATGTCACCCCCTGGCCAGAGACAAAAAGCTGTTAAACTGGAGTCTTGTTGTAATAGCACATTCAAGGGTAGATGTAATAAGAGTAGGAAACCTCACTGAGGGAGGGGTCCATCACCCATTTGCAAAATGATTACTTTTTATCTGCTAGACTATATGCCCTCCCCTTCTGGTGAGATCAGGAAAGAACGTCTGTGAACTTAACCAGGTTTCTCATTACTTACTTGCAGACCGTGATGGAGGCCTATTTTCTCTGCTGTAACATGGTCCCCTCTCTCCTTGTTTCTGGTGTGGCCCTCCTAACCCATCTCTCTTGTTCATAATCCTTGCAATTATTGTGTTACATAGGTTTACTTTTGAGTGTCTCAATGTGGGCTAGGTGAGTTTGTTACTAGGAGCCACCTATTAGGGAGTACATACGGCGCTTAATTTTCTGGGTTTGGGATACTTCACTTAATATAATTCTTTCTAATGACATCCATTTCCCAGCAAATTCCAGTAATTCATCATTTTTGATGGCTGAGTAGTACTCCATTGTATAGATGTACCACTGTTTCCTTATCCACTCGTCAACTGTTGGACATTTGGGCTGATTCCATGACTTTGCTATTGTAAACAGTGCTGCTATGAACACGGTCGAGCTTGTGCTATCGAGGCGAACCTCTGCTGCATGGGGGGTTATTCCCAAAAGTGGGATAGCAGGGTCATATGGCATATCAATCTTTAATTTCTTTAAGAATCTCCAGACGGCTCGCCAGAGTGGCTGTATGAGCCTGCATTCCCACCAACAATGTAGGAGAGTTCCCCTCTCTCCACATCCTCTCCAACATTTGTTGTTGTTTGTATTGTGGATTTATGCCATCCTGACCGGGGTGAGATGATATCTCAGGGAAGTTTTGATTTGCATTTCCCTGATGGCGAAGGAAGTGGAACATTTTTTCAGATATTTGTTAGACATTTTAATTTCATCCCTGGTAAAGTTTCTTTGAAGTTCCAGGGCCCATTTTTTAATTGGGCCAGTGTTTTCCTTGGAGTTTAGTTTTCTAAGTTCTTTGTGCACTCTGGACAGTAGAGCTCTGTCAGATATGTGGTCAGTGAAGATTTTCTCCCATTCTGTGGGTTGCCTTTGAGCTCAAGTGACAATCTCTTTATCTGAACAGAAGCTCTTTAATTTCACAAGATCCCAACTGTTGAGAGTTGGTAGCAGTGACTGTGCCATTGGATGTCTGTTTAGGAAGTGTTGGCCTAGCCCAATCAGCTCAAGGGAGTTCCCTATCTTTTCAACTATGGTTTTTAAAGTCTCTGGCCTGATATTAAGGTCCTTGATCCATTTGCAGTTAAGTCTTGTACATGGTGACAAGTACGGGTCCAGCTTTAATCTTCTGCATGTGGAGATCCAGTTTTGCCAGCACCATTTGTTGAAGATGCTGTTCTTTTTCCATTGGATTCTTTGGGCCCCTTTGTCAAAGACCAAATGGCTGTAACTTTGTGGGCTTATATCTGGGTCTTCAATCCTTATCCATTGATCTGTGTGTCTGTTTTGGACCCAGTACCAGGCTCTCTTTTTAACTATGGATTTGTAGTATAGACTTAGGTTTGGTATGGTAATACCTCCAGCTGTGTTTTTGGTACTCAGGATTGTTTTTGCTATCCTGGTTCTTTTGTGCCTCCATATGAACTTTGAGATTGTTTGGTCAACTTCTTTGAAGAATTGCTTTGGGATTTTGATTGGTATAGCATTGAATCTGTATATTGCCTTTGGTAGGATGATTCATTTTTACGATGTTGATTCTGCCAATGCAGGAACAAAGGAGGTCTTTCCACCTTCTGGTGTCTTCTGCAATTTCTTTCTTTAGGGTTTTAAAGCTTTCATTGTAAAGGTCTTTCACCTCCTTAGTTAGGTTTATACCAAGGTATTTCATTTTATTAGGGGCTATAGTAAATGGCATGGTTTCTCTCAAGGCTTTTTCACTTCTTTCATTCTGGGCATATAGGAAGGCCTCTGATTTTTGCACATTTATTTTGTATCCTGCCACCCTGCTGAACTTCTCAATTAGTTCCAGGAGCTTCCTGGTGGAGTTTTTGGGATCCCTCAGGTATAAGATCATGTCATCTGCAAATAAGGATAGCTTGACTTCTTCCTTGCCGATTTGAATCCCTCTTATGTCCCTTTCTTGTCTTATGGCTTCAGCTAAGACTTCAAGTACAATATTGAATAGAAGTGGTGAGAGTGGACAGCCTTGTCTAGTTCCTGATCGAAGTGGGAATGCTTCCAATTGTTCCCCATTGAGCATAATCCTTGCTGTAGGGCTTGTTGTATATAGCTTTTATTATATTGATAAAGGTTCCTTCCATTCCCACTGTCTCTAGCGTTTTGATCATAAAAGGCTGTTGGATCTTGTCAAAAGCTTTTTCTGCATCTATCGAGAGTATCATGTGGTCTTGGACTTTGGACTGGTTTACATGATGAATTACATTTATTGATTTGCGTATGTTTAACCAACCTTGTGTGCCGGGGATGAAGCCTACTTGGTCCCCATGAATGATCTATTTAATATGTTTTTGAATCCGATTTGCTAAGACTTTGTTGAGAATCTTTGTGTCTGTGTTCATCACAGAGATAGGCCTATAGTTTTCTTTCTTAAGTGAATCTTTATTAGGTTTTGGGATTAAAATGATATTAGCTTCATAGAAGGAATTTGGTAGTGTTCCTTCCTTTGCTATTTGATGGAACAGTTTAAGGAGTATTGGTGTTATTAACTCCTTAAATGTCTGGTAGAACTCTGTGCTGAATCCATCTGGTCCAGGACATTTTTTGGTGGGAAGAGTCGAGATTACTTCCTCAATTTCCTTATATGTTATAGGACTATTTAAATAATTCTCAACTTCCTGATTCAATTTAGGTAAGTTGTGTTTACTTAGAAATTCATCCATCTCTTTTGTGTTGTCAAACTTCACAGAGTATAAGTTTTTGAAATATGATGTTATAATTCTCTGGATTTCTTGGGTATCAGTAGTGATAACTCCATGTTCATTTCTAATTTTGTTAATTTGGGTTTTCTCTCTCTTGCTTTTGGTTAGTTTAGCTAGGGGTGTATCAATCTTGTTGATTTTTTCAAAGAACCAGCTTTTTGATTGGTTCATTTTTTTCTATCGTGTTCTTAATCTCTATTTCAGATATTTCTCCCCGTATTTTGCTAATCTCTTCTCTTCTACTGCTTTTGGGATCAGATTGCTCTAGTTTCTCTAAAGCTTTAAGCTGCATTTTTAAGTTGTTTATTTCTGATGTTTCCATTTTTTTGACGTAGGCATTAAGAGCTATGAACTTACCTCTTAGAACAGCTTTCATTGTGTCCCAGAGATTTTGGTAGTTGTATATTCTCATTATCATTCACTTTCAGGAAATCTTGAATTTCCTTTTTAATTTCTTCCTGAATCCAGTTCTCATTCAGCATCATAGTGTTAAGTTTCCAGGAGTTAGTGTATTTTCTCTTGTTTGTGTGTTGTGGATGTCCAGCTTTAGGCCATGGTGGTCTGATAGGGCACAGGTTAGAATTTCAACTTTCTTGTATATGTGTAGATTCATTTTGTGGCCCAATATGTGATCTATTTTGGAGAAAGTTCCGTGTGCTGCTGAGAAAAATGTGTATTCTTTGGTGCATGGGTGAAAAGTTCGATAGAGATGTGTAAGGTCCATTTCTTTCAGGGTTTGATTAAGTTCCAAAGTGTCTCTGTTAAGCTTTTGACCTGTTGATCTATCCCATATTGAGAGGGCGGTGTTGAAGTCCCCAAGAATTATCGTTTGGGGGTTGATTTCTAGCTTTAGACGCTGTAGGGTTTTCTTAATGAATGTGGAGGGGCCCGTATTGGTTGCATATATGTTCAGTATTGTGAAGTCTTCCTGGTGAATTGTACCTGTGACTAAAATGTAGTATCCATCCGTGTCTCTTATAATTTTCTTTGGTTTGAAGTCCACTTTGTCTGATAGCATAATGGCTACCCCTGCCTTTTTTCTGCTTCTATTTGCTTGTAGAATTGTTGACCAGCCTTTTATTTTTACAACGTGCCTATCTTTTGTGGTGAGATGGGTTTCCTGCAGGCAGCAGATTGATGGATTGTGATTTTTAAGCCAAGTTTGTAATCTGTGTCTCTTGATCGGTGAATTAAGTCCATTAACATTTAGTGTTATAATGGAGAAACTATTGTTAATTCCAGACATTTATTATGTTTAGTAGCTTTTATAAGTATATTGCTTCACTTTTAATGATGTTATTTGCCTTCTGTTCTCCTGTATATGCCTGTTTTTTTCTTCATGCTTGAGTATCATTTCTAGCATTTTTTGAAGGCCTGGTTTGGTGGACATGTATCCCTTAAAGTTGTCTTTGTGCTGGAAAATTTTTCTTTCTCCCTCGATCATGACTGATAGTTTTGCAGGGTAAATCAGCCTGGGTTGACATTTTTGCTCATTCAATACTTGAAGTATGTCTCTCCAAGCTCTTCTTGCTTTTACTGTTTCGACTGAGAAGTCATTTGTTATTTTAATAGGTTTACCTTTAAAAGTGACTTGTTTTTTCTCCCTTGAAGCTCTCAGCACCAGTTCTTTATCTTGAATGTGGAGTGTTTTGACTATTATTGGCCGTGGCGTGCTTCTATTTTGGTCGTATCTGTTTGGGGTGCGAATGCCTCTTGTATATGAATGGGCCTCTCTTTTTTTAGATGAGGAAAGTTTTCCTTGATGATCGTTTGAAAAATTTCCTCAGGGGTGGTATTTTGAGATTCTTGCTCAGGTATTCCATGAATACGCATGTTAGGCTTCTTCAGGGTGTCCCATATCTCTTGGATGTTTCTCTCAAGTATCTTTTTGGCTTTAACAACCACTTCCATTGAGCTGGTTAGTACTCCCACTTTATCTTCAAGGTCTGAAATTCTGTTTTCTGCTTCATTAGTTCTGTCGATAAGACTCTCTGTGGCGTTCTGGGTTGAAGATAACTTGTCTTTTAGCTCAGTTTTAAACTCTGCTTGAGTTTGTTTTAATTGCTCTATGCCACTTTTTGTTTCTTGCACTGTTTTACTCAACTCCTCCAGATGTCTGTTGTGTTCCTCTTCAAAGCGATTGATTCGATTATGTAATTCCTCCCTGATTTCCTCTTTCATAGTATTGAACATGGTAATGATCATATTTTGAAAGACCTTATCCTGGGTGAGGCTTTCTTGGCCTTTTTCCGCGGGTTTGTTCTTGTTGAAGTCTAACATTATGGGATTAATTTCTTCAGTGGGAAATTTGTTTACTTGAGTGTTGCTTCTCATGGATTTGCAGTTTGACTTTGGCATTGTCATTTTAACTCTTAAGATCTCTCAATTTCACTAAACTGAATTATTTGGCCTGGGGTCCTGGTGGGCGGGGCTCGAACAGGGACTTACCTAGGGCGCGTGGTGAGGCCCGGCTGGACCAAGCGTCCCGACCGGTGGAGCGGGGTGGGGTGAAAGGGAGGATGGGCGCATCGGGCGTGGAGCTACTTAACCCGAGGGCAACTGGGGCGGGGCCCGGGCGCAGGGGGAGGTCCTCCTCGTCCCTCGGCCCCCGCGCGGCTCCGGCTGGATGGTGGGAGTCGGAGCCGGGTCCCTGTGGGCTGACCTGGGGTCCTAGGGCGCGGGGTGAGGCCCGGCTGGACCGCGCAAGCATCCCGACCGGCGGAGCGGGGTGGGGTGAAAAGGGTCTTTTAGCTCAGTTTTAAACTCTGCTTGAATCTGCTTTAATTGCTCTATGCCAGGTTTGTTTCTTGCACTGTTTTTCTCACCTCCTCCAAGTGTCTGTTGTGTTCCTCTTCAAAGCGATTGATTCGATTATTTAACTCCTCCCGGATTTCCTCTTTCATAGTATTGAACATGGTAATGATCATCTTTTGAAGGTTGTTATCCTGGGTTAGGCTTTCTTGGCCATTTTCCATGGGTTTGTTCTTTTTGGAGTCTACCATTATGGGATTAATTCCTTCAGTTGGAGATTTGTTTACTTGAGTGTTGTTTCTCATGGATTTGCACTTTGACTTTGGCATTGTCGTTTTAACTCTTAAGATCTTTCAATTTCTGTGCGTTTTTCACTAAACTGAATTATTTGGCCTGGGGTTTTGTGGGTGGGCAGAGACGGAGCTTACCTAGGTTCAGGTGAGTCCAGGTTGGACCGCGGGGCGCTGTCCCAGGCGGCGGAGTGGGGGAAGGGAGGATGGGGTGTTGGTGGGACGCTATTTAACCTGGGGGACCTGAAGGCAGGCCCGGGCGCAAACGGGGTGTCCTCTTCTTCCCAGGCCCTGCGTGGAGTCTCCGGCTGGATGGTGGGAGGAGCTGGGTCCCTTGGGCGGCCCGGGGTTCTGGGGGTGGGCGGAGACAGAGCTTACCTAGGTCGCAGGATGAAGCCCGGCTGGACCACGCGTGCGCTGTTCCGGGCGGTGGAGTGGAGGGAAGGCCAGGTTTTTCTTAAATCATTTACCTCAGTGTCGATGAGCACATGAAAGATGGAGGGGGAGAATGCTCATGCCATGAGGGACCATTTGGTGGTGGGGAGAGAACATTCTCAGAAGTAAGTTCTCCTCTTGCGGCAGGATGCATTGCTGGATCACCCTCAGGCTTTGAGTTTGCTCAAAGGCACCTTTCCCTGTGGAGCCATCTCCATTGTCTGATATCTCTATTGAGATTTCCAGGGCTTCTAGCATGAGGTATTCAAGGCTTAGATTTTGAATCTGCATGCCATGCCCTTCTTTACCTTCAGAAGCATTATATTCTTCCTTTTCTGACACTCTTCATGTAAGAAGTCACGAACTGTGTTGTGATCAATGCTGTCCTGTGACTTCTTGATCTGTGAGACTTACTACACCTAGCAGATAGACGACTTTTTCCAGGACAGGCAAGTGAGTTGACATGCTCGACATAGAAATTTCACTTTCCCTTCTTTCTGTCCTGTAGGAAATGTCATGTGTGTTTTTATGTCAATGAGTACACTTAGTAATCAACGTAAAGTTCATTGAATGGGATCAGTGAGAAATAAACCAGACCATATGTGGAGGGTCCATCCCAGATGGAATGTATGCCAAGACAATTATATTCTGAAGTAAATATGCATAAGTGTAGCTATATATATGTAAATCATATATGTCCATATATTTATGCATGTACATATATGAGTGTATACACATTTAGGTGTGTATATGTACATGTGTTCCTATGTACATGGGCACATAGTAAAGTCTGACAATCATCCAAAGTCTGCCACCAAGTCGAACATATGAAAGCACAGGAACATCTTCTACCAAGTGTATATTGGCCTTGAATGTGCAAGAAAGCATTCCAGAAATTACCTGAGGAGATTTATGAAATGGAAGTCAGCAGTTGTATAGCAGGAAGAGACATTTGTGATTTTGTGTATTCACAAGTACTCAGTATCTTTGGACAAACCTATCTTCTGTTACCTCCTATGGGTAATGTGTGCCTTCTGTATTTGCTACGGAAGCATGCTGTGTGTGTCCACGGCAGTCTATTGCAAAGGAAAAAACATTTCAAGCCTTGTGGTTCATGTGCATTTGACTCAATCCTAGGGAAAGCAAAATCTCTTTTTCACGCCAATGAGCAGGAGATAAAGTGTCTTAACTTCTGATCTTGTTGGCCAGTCTGGGCGGCGCAAAAATCCACCAAAAGGCAAGCACCGACCCCTGCATTCTGCCATAAGTTTGTTAATCATGCCTCTCTGAGGGACTGTTTATGAAGGGATGAAGGGGAAAGCTAATACAATGACTTTGTTGAGTAGAATTAGGGATCCCTGATTCTTGGAGGATGTTTCTACTCTTGTGAAATAGAAGGGATTTAAACTTATGGTGACATTCGATGTAGGTTGCATAGTCTTGCCTCACGTTGAAAAGCTAGGAGAGATAAATTCATTTTCAAAGTCCTGAAAAATGTGTATCCCTACAGGCTGTTTATTTCTATGTATGTCTGTCCACACGTGTGTATGGGTACATAAATGTGCATATGTGTGCATAAATGTGTATAATACAAATATGTATATATATGCGCAAGTGTTTGTAACATAGTAATCAAGAGTGCTCGGAACCCTGGCTCTTTTCTATAATTCCACTGTTTGGGAGTGAGGGTCGTTCAGGATCTCTATGTCATCCTTCAGCATTCCGTGAGTGTGAGTGCACCCTGGATCAATCTAGAATATGTCTGAGGAAGACATCACGAATGAAAGATGTAACTTGAGGGATTAAATTAACTGAGTCCTGAACAAAGGGGTGGTGTTCTGAATTCAGTCTTTTGTTCTGACCATCCCACCTCCACTCCTTGAAACACAGAATAGCCATAATGGCTAAGACCAGATGTATTTGAAGTGTGTGAGTGAAACAGTTCCAGAAAAGATACTGGTGACTACCAGAAGCCCCGCCTTTTGGAGTCCGGTGAGCTAAGGGAGATCGGGGAAGAAAGGAAAAGGAGGATATATTTCAGAGGAGCAGAGGTATAGGAAAGGTATGTGTGTGTGAGCAAGCTAAGAGACAAAGGGTAGATGTGTTGTGAGTGGCGAATTTGAGGTTTTTAACCCTTGGACAATCGTCTTTTTCCGTGATCCAATGCAGGACACTCTTTTGAACATGGCTAAATTTAAAGGGGTTCTGTTATCCATCTGGAGTAATGGGGAAAGACAGAAGGGAACACTTACAGAGGTGTTAGAGAAGGAAGGAAGGAAGAATTAGGTCGCCATTCCCAGGTATCCTCTCAAGCTATAAGTCTAAGAAGTTCCCCCATGTTACTGCTTCCAAAATCACTGCCACACACTCCAGTGGAAACTGAATCTGCCCCACTATCCAGGAATCCCCAGCTTTTGTCCCAGGCCTGGTGTCATGTGGAGTTCGAACCAGCTCTACGGTGACAGGGTGCCATGTGAGCATGTACTGCATTTGTATTGGGAAATGATGTGGTTGTGGGAGCATATAAATCACAGCTCTTCTTGCTTCACTCTTCCCGTCTAGATGTTCCAGGTTCCCCCCAGGTGCCATCCTTCGAAAACCATCCCACACCTAATATTTTGGTACGTACTGAAGTGGAGATTTACCTGGATCTAAGTTCTCACTGTACTTGAACCCAGTAGGTCAGAGCTAACCCGTAGTAGGAAGAAAAGATTTTGTTCTGATGGAGAAATTCACCTCCTTCTGAATGAAATCAATTTCTTTTCTGGCTTGTGTGGATCTTGCATTGATGAAAATCAAACCTGTAAGTCTGATCACATGTGAAGGTGGTCTCTTAATTACCTCACTGAGATAGTTGGGTTGCGAGTTGGAAGCCAGTATGATCTACAGAGGACGAGCCTGTCTTCTGTAAATTCACACAGAGAACACTTAGGCTTCAGCTTTAGAATTCAGTTCCTCCCTGCCGTCACCATTGCATGCACTCTGTCATCCATTTCCCCATCCATCAGTGCACATGCATATCCGTCATCCCTCAGGTAGAGGGATTTAAATTAGTTGTCCACTTCTTCCCTTTTTGCATAACTGCGTTCTTGGAACGGTAGTGCAGTTTTGTGGTAAGGTATATGGGTGGTTGTGTCAGTCTGAAAAGACTAACTTAACTATTTTTTCTTTTTTCTTCTCTAGTGAATGTACTAACTTTATGTGCTCATGTAGTAATTTATGTCCATAGTTACATCTACAGGTAACACTTTGGTTCTTTCAGGGTGCTTGTGTTTCTTTTTGGGTCAGAAAGCTTCTGTTTTTTACTAGTGGTCTTAATAGGTTTAGGGAATATAAAACTAGCTGGCATGCCATCTCAGAAAGTAGATTGTCTTTTTTAGCTTTGTAGTAGCGTAATCAGCCCTTTCTTCAAAGCTCCCTGCAAGCAAGCACTCTTCTGAGGCTATGAGGCTCAGGAAAGGCTTAGCAAATTGTGCTGTTTCTTTAACCACTATGTTTCACTTTGTTGCAGAATGCAAACATACCTCTGTCAACCGGACAGGGGAAAATGGAAGCTTCTGCCAGAGACCTCGTGCCACCTCCTTGTCCTCCAGTCACAGGACCATCCTTCCCAATGAAGCAAGTCAACAATTACAGGATGCAGATGCTTCCCTGTTGGTTGAAGCCACGTGTCCCTCCTCCTCATCTGCATCTTGGGGAACAGCGTCATGGTCCTGATATTCCATTTTCTCCATTAACAGGTAGGCTTTTGGAAAAATGCTTATGTCTATGTGGGTGTATATGTGCTTTTGGGTTATTCTGACTTGGTGATTTTTACTGCGCATAAGCACTGTGTGGGAGAAACCGTATCTCTGAGGTCCATGAGTGCATTGTGTTCTTTCCAAAAGGGTTTTTTAATGAGGGTTACACTAGATTCAAGTTGAAATGTGTGAAATCATTTCTGTATGAGTATCTTGTGATGAATCTGCCTTTGTCCTTGAGAGTGAATTACCTTTCTTTTACCTAGATCAATCTTCAGAGTCTGTGGACATCTCTTGTTGGTGTGTGTGAGCATAAGTGTGTGTGCCTTGTGTGTGTGTGTGTGTGTGTGTGTGTGTATTTGCTTGTGTCTTTTCTTTTATTCCACACATCCATGTGTCTAAGCACATGGTTATTTATGTACCAAAGGTGGAAATGAGAGCACAGTGGTGAAGGTTGGTGCACTCCTTCCAGGTTGTGGGCTCTGGGATTTGAACTTAACTGCTGTGGTTTACAGACGGGCACTTGTAATTGCTGACACATGCCCCAAGCAGCACAGTTTTATTTTACTCCTTGACTTCTTATTCACACTTACATTCCTGCTGTCTTCTCTAAAAATACAAAAAGATGAATTCCAAGCTTTTTCATACTTAGGAATATCAGAGTTTCAACCCCTTGGCTTCTGTTACTCCCGTGTTACAGTCCCCACTTTCTTCTCTTCAGGCTTCCTTTCACTCATTCAGATTGAGGGAACACATGTTTTTTAGGCCCATAACACTTGTGCAGGGGTTCATTGTATCAGTTTCCTGAGATGTTTGTCTTCTTCTATGGTTGGAGCTCAGGTGATGCAGATGAGGCCCAACCCTTTTCACTCTGGGCTGTTTCACATGGCTCTCTCTTTTTCATGTTCACCTCTGTGGGGTATGTTCGTGTGTGTGAAAGTGTACTTGGCATGAGGTTAGCTGCATTCCAGTACATATTTGTGTGTTCTGTAATGTATTTGAATGTGTGTGTGACTAAAAACCCAAAGATAGCATTGTGACATCACAGCAAGTTGTTCTCTTTCTCTCTCCCTGTCTGTCTGTCTGTCGCTTACACACTCACTACCACTGTCTCTCCCTCTGTCTGTAGGTCTTATTCTCTCTTCCTTTCCCACATTATTCCATGTTTTGGGAATGTCAGAGTCCACTTTCAGCACCCAAGTCCTTTGCTCATATCACAGGAACATATGCTTTCTTCACGACCCTTCATGACCCCAACTCTGTCCCTTTCCCTGGTTAGAGCAAGGCTTCACCCACTGAGCCATCTGCACAGATTCTGTTTCCTCTCTGAGTCTGGGTTGTATTACCCCATACTCTTGCAGGCCATGAACTGCAGCAAAACATCTCTTTAGGAGTTGGTAGATGCCTCATTAATAAGTGACCATTCCTCTATGACCTGTTCTTTTCTCTGAGGTCTTGGTCATGTGATATTTACCTCTATCACTAGCCCATATGGCCTTTTTACTGCTTTCGTTTTGTTTTTTGATACAGACCCAGGTTTTTCTTTATTCATTTACCTCAGTGTCGATGAGCACATGAATGATGGGGGGGGGAGAGAATGCTCATGCGATGAGGGACCATTTGGTGGTGAGAGAACATCCTCAGAAGTTAGTTCTCCTCTTGCAGCAGGATGCATTGCTGGATCACCCTCAGGCTTTGGGTTTGCTCACAGGCACCTTTCCCTGTTGAGCCATTTCCATTGTCTGATATCTCTATTGAGATTTCCAGGGCTTTCTAGCATGAGGTATTCAGGGCTTAGATTTTTTAATCTGCGTGTCGTGCCCTTCTTTCAACCTTCAAAAGCATTATATTCATCCTTTTCTGACACCCTTCATGTAAGAAGTTACGAACTGTGTTGTGATCAATGCTGTCCTGTGACTTCTTGATCGGTAAGACTTACTACATGTAGCAGATTGACGACTTTTTCCAGGCCAGGCAAGTGAGTTGACATGCTCGACATAGAAATTTCACTTTCCCTTCTTTCTGTCCTGTAGGAAATGTCATGTGTGTTTGTGTGTCAATGAGTACACTTAGTAATCAACGTAAAGTTCATTGAATGGGATCAGTGAGAAATAAACCAGGCCAGATATGGAAGGTTCCTCCCAGATGGAAATATGCCAAGACAATTATATTCTGAAGTAAATCGGCATAAGTGTAGCTATAATATGTAAATCATATATGTCCATGTATTTATGCATGTACATATATGAATGTATACACATTTAGGTGTGTATATGTACATGTGTATCTATGTACATGGGCACATACTAAAGTCTGACAATCATCCAAAGTCTGCAACCAAGTCGAACATATGAGAGCACAGGGACACCTTGTACCAAGAATATATTGGCCCTGAATATGGCAAGAAAACATTTCAGAAATTTCCTGTGGAGATTTATGAAGTAGAAGTCAACAGTTGTTTAACAGGAAGAGACGTTTGTGATTTTGTGTATTTGGAAGCACTCAGTCGCGTTGGACAAACCTGTCTTCTGTTACCTCCTATGGGTAATGTGTGCCTTCTGCATTTTCTATGGAAGCGTGCTGTGTGTGCTCATGGCAGTGTTTTTCAAAGGAAAAAACATTTCAAGCCTTGTGGTTCTTCTTGCATTTGACTCAATCCCAGGGAAAGCAACATCTCATTTTCACGCCAATGAGCAGGAGAGAAAGTGTCTCAACTTCTGATCTTGTTGTTCAGTCTGGGCGGCTCAAAAATCCACCAAAAGGCAAGCACCCACCTCCACATTCTGCCATGAGTTTGTTAAACATGCCTCTCTGAGGGACTGTTTATGAAGGGGAAAGCTAATACGATGACTTTGTTGAGTAGAATTTGGGAAACAGATTTTTGCTCCCTGATTCTTGGAGGATGTTTCTACTCTTGTCAAATAGAAGGGATTTAAACTACTGGTGACATTTGATATGTGTTGCATAGTCCTGCCTCACATTGAAAAGCTAGGAGAGATAAATTCATCTTCAAAGTCCTGAAAATGTGTATCCCTACAGGCCGTAGGTGTTTATTTCTATGTATGTCTGTCCACACCTGTGTATGGGTACATAAATGTGCATATATGTACATAAATGTGTATAATACAAATATGTATATATATGCACAAGTGTTTGTAACATAGTGATCAAGAGTGCTCAGAACCCTGGCTCTTTTCTATAATTCCACTGTTTGGGAGTGAGGGTCTGTCAGGATCTCTACGTCATCCTTTAGCATTCCATGAGTGTGAGTGCTCCCTGGATCAACCTAGAATATGTCTGAGGAAGACATCACGAGTGAAAGGTGTAACTTGAGGGATTAAATGAACTGAGTCCTGAACAAAGGGTGGTGTTTTGAATCGGGCTTTTGTTCCGACCATTCCACCTTGACTCCTAAAGTCTTGGTTGCTTGAAACACAGAATAGCCATATGGCCTGAGACCAGATATATTGGAATTGTGTGAATGAAACAGTTCCAGAAAAGATACTGGTGACTACCAGAAGCCCTGCCTTTTGGAGTCCGGTGAGCTAAGGGAGATCGGGGAAGAAAGGAAAAGGAGGATATATTTCAGAGGAGCTTAGATATAGGAAAGGTGTGTGTGTGAGCAAGCTAAGAGACAAAGGGTAGATGTGATGGGAGAGGTGAATTTGAGGTTTTTAACCCTCAGACAATCGCCTTTTTCCGTGATGCAATGCAGGACACTCTTTTGAGCATGGCTAAATTTAAAGGGGTTCTGTTATCCATCTGGAGTAATGGGAAAAGACAGAAGGGAACACTTACAGAGGGGTTAGAGAAAGAAGGAAGGCAGCATAAGGTCGTCGTTCCCAGGTATCCTCTCAAGCTATAAGTCTAAGGAGGTCCGCCAAAATACTGCTCCAGAATCACTGCCACACACTCCAGTGGAATCTGAATCTGCCCCACTATCCAGGAATCCCCAGCTTTTGTCCCAGGCCTGGTGTCTAGTGGAGTGCAAGCCAGCTCTGCGGTGACAGGGTGTTGTGTGAGCATGTACTTCATTTGTACTGGGAAATGATGTGGTTGTGGGAGCATATAAATCACAGCTCTTCTTGCTTCACTCTTCCCGTCTAGATGTTCCAGGGTCCCCTCAGGTGCCATCCTTCGAATACCATCCCACACCTAATATTTTGGTACGTACTGAAGTTGAGATTTCCCTGGATCTAACCTCTCATTGTACTTGAACCCAGTAGGTCAGAGCTAACCCGTAGTAGGAGGAAAAGAATTTGTTCTGTTGGAGAAATTCACCTCCTTCTGAATGAAATCAATTTCTTTTCTGGCTTGTGTGTATCTTACGTTGATGAGAATCGAACCTGTAAGTCTGATCACATGTGAAGGTGGTCTCTTCATAACCTCACTGAGTTAGTTGGGTTGCGAGTTGGAAGCCAGTATGAGCTACCGAGGAAGAGCCTGTCTTCAGTAAATGCACACAAGAGAACACTTAGGCTTCAGCTTTAGAATTCAGTTCCTCCCTGCTGTCACCACTGCATGCACTCTGCCATCCATTTTCCCATCCATCCTTGCACATGCATATCCCTCATCCCTCAGGTAGAGGGATTTAAATTAGTTGTGCGCTTCTTCCCTTTTTGCACAATTACGTTCTTGGAATGGTAGTGCAGTTCTGTGGTATGGTATATGGGTGGTTGTGTCAGTCTGAAAAGACTAAGATGACCATTTTTCCTTTTTTCTTCTCTAGTGAATGCATTAGGTATATATGCTCAAGTAGTTATTTATGTCCACAGTTACGTCTACTGGTACACTTTGGTTCTTTCAGGGTGCTTGTGTTTCTTGTTGGGTCAGAAAGTTGCTGTTTTTTCTAGTGGTCTTAATAGGTTTAGGGAAGATAAAACTAGCTGGCACACCATCTCGGAACGTGGATTGTCTTTTTTAGCTTTGTAGGAGCGTAGTGAGCTCTTTCTTCAAAGCTGCCTGCAAGCAAGCGCTCTTCTGAGGCTATGAGGCTCAGGAAAGGCTTAGCAAATTGTGCTGTTTCTTTAACCACTATGTTTCACTTTGTTGCAGAATGCAACCGTATCTCTGTCAACCAGGCAGGGGCAAATGGAAGCTTCTGCCGGAGACCTTGTGCCATCTCCTTGTCCTCCAGTCATAGGACCATCATCCACAACGAAGCAAGTCAATCCGTACAGGATGCAGACTCTTCCCTCTTGGTTGAAGCCACGTGTCCCTCCTCCTCCTCTGCTTCTTGGGCAACAGAGTCATGGTCCTGATATTCCAGTTGCTCCATTAACAGGTATGCTTTTGGAAAAATGCTTATATCTATGTAGGTGTGTATGTGCTTTTATGTTATTCCGACATGGTGATTTTTACTGTGCATAACCACTGTGTGGGGGAAACCTTATCTCTGAGTTCCATGAGTGCATTGAGTTCTTTCCAAAGAGTTTTCTAATGAGGGTTACACTAGATTCAAATTGAAATGTGTGAAATTGTTTCTGTATGAGTATCTTTTGATTAATCTGCCTTTGTGGCTGAAAGTGAATTTCTGTTCTTTTACCTAAATCTATCTTTAGAGTGAGTGGACATCTCTTGTTGTGTGTGTGTGCGTAAGTGTGTGTGCCTTGTGTGTGTGTGTGTGTGTGTGTGTGTGTGTTTGTGTGTGTGTTTTCTTTTACTACACACATGCCTGTGTCTAAGCACATGTTTGTTTGTGTACCAAAGGTGGAAATGAGAGGACAGTGGTGAAGGTTTGTGCACTCCTTCCAGGATGTGGGCTCTGGGATTTGAACTAAGCTGCTTGGGTTAACACACAGTCACTTGCACTTGATCACACATGCTCCAAGCAGCAAAGTTCTATTTTACTCCTTGACTTCTTATACACACTTACATTTCTGCTCTAAAAATGATAAAAAGATGAATTGCATGCTTTGTCATACTTAAGAATATCAGAGTTTCAACCCATTGACTTCCGGTGTTTCAGTTCCCACTTTCTTGTCTTCGGGCTTCCTTTCAGTCGTTCAGAGTGAGGGAACACATGTTTCTGAGGCCCATAACACTTGTTCAGTGGTTCATTGTATCAGCTTCCAGAGATATTTGTCTTCTTCTATGCTTGGAACTCAGATGATGCAGATGAGGCCCAACCCTTTACACTCTGGGCTGTTTCACATGGCTCTCTCTCCTTTTCATGTTCACCTCTGTGGGGTATGTTCATGTGTGTGAAGGTGTGCTTGGCATGAGGTTAGCTGCATTCCAGTACATATTTGTGCATTCTGTAGTGTATTTGAGTGTGTGTGTGGCTAAAAAGCCTAAAGATAGCATTATGAAATCACACCGAGTTGTTCTCTTTCTCTCTCTCTCCCTGTCTGTCTGTCTGTCGCTTACACGCTCGCTACCTCTGTCTCTCCCTCTGTCTGTCTCTTAATCTCTCTTACTTTCACACATTATTCAATGCTTTTTGAATGTCCGAGTCCACTTTCAGCACCCAAGGCCTTGGCTCATGTCACAGGAACATAGGCTTTCTTCATGACCCTTCATGACCTCAACTCTGTCCCTTTCCCTGGCGAGAACAAGGTTTCACCTGCTGAGCCATCTACACAGATTCTGTTTCCTCTCTGAGTCTGGGTTGCATTACCCTGTACTCTTGCAGGCCATGCACTCCAGCAAAATATCTCTCTAGGAGTTGGTAGATGCCTCATTAATAAGTGGCCATTCCTCTATGACCTTTTATTGTCTTTGAGGTCTTGCTTATGTGATATTTACCTCTATTACTAGCCCATATGACATTTTTACTGCTTTTGTGTTGTTTTTTTGACACGGACCCAGGTTTTTCTTTATTCATTTACCTCAGTGTCAATGAGCACATGAAAGACGGGGGAGAGGGGAAGAGAGAATGCTCATTCTGTGAGGGACCATTTGGTGGTAAGAGAACATCGTCAGAAGTTAGTTCTCCTCTTGCGGCAGGATGCATTGTTGGATCACCCTCAGGCTTTGGGTTTGCTCACAGGCACCTTTCCCTGTCGAGCCATCTCCCTTTCCTGATATATCTTTTGAGATTTCCAGGGCTTCTAGCATGGGGTATTCAGGGCTTAGATTTTTTATCTTCATGCTGTGCCCTTCTTTCAACCTTCAGAAGCATTCTTTTCATTCTTTTCTAACATTGGTCATGTAAGAAGTCACGGACTGTGTTGTGATCAATGTTGTCCTGTGACTTCTTGGTGTGTGAGTCTTCATAAACCTAGCGGATTGACAACTTTTTCCAGCCTAAGCAAGTGAGTTGATGTTCTCGACATAGAAATTTCACTTTCCTTAATTTCTGTCCTGCAGGAAATGTCTTGTGTGTTTGTGTGCCAGTGCGTACACTTAGTAGTCAATGTAAAGTTCATTGAATGGGATCAGTGATAAATGAACCAGGTCAGATGTTAAGGGTCCCTCCCAGATGGAATGTATGCCAAGACAATTATATTCTGAAGTAAATAGGCATTTGTGTAGGTATATATATGTAAGTCATACATGTCCATATATTTATGCATGTACATATATGTATGTATACACATTTTGGTGTGTATATGAATATGTGTATATCTATGTACATGGGCACATAGTAAAGTATGACAATCATCCAACGTCTGCAACCAAGTCGAACATATGAAAGCACAGGAACATCTTCTACCAAGAATATATTGGTCCTGAATGTGGCAAGAAAGCATTCCAGAAATTACCTGAGGAGATTTATGAAGTGGAAGTCAGAAGTTGTAAAGCAGGAAGAGACGTTTGTGATTTTCTGTATTCACAAGCACTCAGTAAGCTTTGGACAAACCTGTCTTCTGTTACCTCCTATGGGTAATGGGTGCCTTCTGTATTTGCTACGGAAGCATGCTGTGTGTGTCCATGGCAGTCTATTGCAAAGGAAAAAACATTTCAAACTTTGTGGTTCATCGTGCATTTGACTCAATCCCAGGGATAGCAAAATCTCTTTTCCACACCAATGAGCAGGAGAGAAAGTGTCTCAACTTCTGACCTTGTTGGCCAGTCTGGGTGGCTCAAAAATCCACCAAAAGGCAAGTATGATGACTTTTTTGAGTAGAATTTGGGAAACAGATTTTTGCTCCCTGATTCTTGGAGGATATTTCTACTCTTATCAAATAGAAGGGATTTAAACTTATGGTGACATTCGATATGGGTATCATAGTCTTTCCTCACGTTGGAAAGCTAGGAGAGATAAATTCATCTTCAAGTTCTTGAAAGTATATATCCGTATAGGCCGTAGGTGTTTATTTCTATGTATGTCTGTCCGCACCTATGTATGGGTACATACATGTGCATATGTGTACATAAATGTGTATACATACAAATATGTATATATATGCACACGTGTTTGTAACATAGTGATCAAGAGTGCTTGAAACCCTGGCTCTTTTCTATAATTCCACTGTTTGGGAGTGAGGGTTGGTCAGGATCTCTAAGTCAACCTTGAGCATTCCGTGAGTGTGATCCTCGAATATGTCTGAGAAAGACATCACCCTTGAAAGATGTAACTTGAGGGATTAAATGAACTGATTCCTGAACAAAGGGTGGTGCTCTGAATTAGGTTTTTGTTTCCACCATCCCACCTCGATCCTAAAGTGTTGGTTGCTGGAAACACAGAATACCCATATGGGCTAAGTCCAGATGATTTGAAGTGTGAGAGTGAAACAGTTCCAGAAAAGATACTGGTGATTACCAGAAGCCATGCCTATTAGAGTCCGGTGAGCTAAAGGAGATGGGGGAAGAAAGGAAAAGGAGGATATATTTCAGAGGAGCAGAGGTATAGGAAAGGAGTGTGTGTGAGCAAGCTAAGAGACAAAGGGTAGATGTGTGGGGATAGGTGTAGTTTAAGTTTTTAACCCACAGAAAATCGCCTTTTTCCGTGATCCAAAGCAGGACATTTCTTTAAACATGGCTAAATATAAAGGGATTCTGTTATCACTCTGGAAGAATGGGGCAAGGCAGAAGGGAACACTTACAGAGGGTTTAGAGAAAGAAGGAAGGAAGCATAAGATTGCTTTTCCCAGGTATCGTCTTATGCTCTAAATCTAAGGAGGTCCCCTAAAATACTGCTCCAGAAATCACTGCCACACACTCCAGTGGAAACTGAATCTGCTCCACTATCCAGGAATCCCCAGCTTTTGTCCCAGGCCTGGTGTCAACTGGAGTGCAGTGCAGGCCAACTGTGCGTTGGCAGGGTGCCATGTGAACATGTACTTCATTTGTATTGGGAAATGATGTGGTTGTAGGGGCATATAAATCACAGCCTTTCTTGCTTCACTCTTCCTGTCTAGATGTTCCAGGGCCCCCTCAGGTGCCATCCTTCGAAAATTATCCCACACCTAATGTTTTGATACGTACTGAAGTTGAGATTTCCCTGGATCTAAGCTCTCATTGTACTTGAACCCAGTAGGTCAGAGCTAACCCGTAGTAGGTGGAAAAGGTTTTGTTCTGTTGGAGATATTCACTTCCTTCTGCATGAAAGCAATTTCTTTTCTGGCGTGTGTGTATTTTATGTTGATGAAAATCGAACCTGTAAGTCTGATCACATGTGAAGGTCGTCTCTTAATTACCTCACTGAGTTAGTTGGGTTGTGAGTTGAAAGCCAGTATGAGCTATAGAGGAAGAGCTTGTCTTCAGTAAAGTCACAGAAGAGAACACCTAGTGTTCTGCTTTAGAATTAATTCCTCCCTATCATCACCACTGCATGCACTTTGCCATCCTTCCAACACCTCACTTGCCATCTATTTTCCCATCCATCTATGCACACACATATCCATCATCCCTCAGGCAGAGAGATTAAATTTGCTGTCTTCTTGTTTCCTTTTCGCATATTTCCTACTCAACTTTATGGAACGCTAAGTGCAATTTTTTGCTAAGATATGTGGGTGGTTGTGTCAGGTTGAAAAGACTATCTTGACCATTTTGTCTTTTTCTTCTCTAGTGCATATGTTAAGTATATGTGCTCAAGTAGTTATTTATGTCTATAGTTAAGTCTACAGTTATAGTTTGGTTCTTTCAGGGTGCTTGTGTTTCTTCTTGTGTCAGAAAGCTGCTGTTTTTTCTAGTGGTCTTAATAGGTTTAGGATAGATAAAATCTAGCTGTACTCCAAGTCGGAAAGTAGACTTTCTTATTTAGCTTTGTAGTACCGTAGTGGTCCCCTTTCTCAAAGATGCCTACAAACACTCTTCTGAGGCTGTGAGTCTCAGGGAAGGCTTAGCAAATTGTGCTGTTTCTTTAACCACTATGTTTGACTTTGTTGCAGAATGCAAAGGTACTTCTGTCAACTGGGCAGCAGCAAATGGAAGCTTCATCTGCGGTCCTTGTGCCACCTACTGGTCCTCTGGTCGCAGGACCATCGTCCCCAATAAAACAAGTCAATCCTTACAGGATGCAGATGCTTCCCTCTTGGTTGAATCCACGTGTCCCTCCTCCTCCTCTGCTTCTTGGGCAACAAAGTCATGGTCCTTCTGTTCCAGCTGCTGCATTAGCAAGTAGGGTTATTAAAAATGCTTATATCAATGTAGGTGTATATGTGGTTTTGGGTTACTCAGACATGGCGATTTTACAGAGTATAACCACTGAGTGGGAGAACCCTATCTCTGAGGTCCATGAGTGCATCCTATTCTTCCCAAAAATGTTTTCTAATGATGTTTACACAACATTCAACTTGAAATGTTTGATACCATTTCTGTTTGAGTATGTTGTGATGATTCTGCCTTCAGATTTGAGAGTGAATTTCCTTTCTTTTACCTAGAACTATCTTCAGTGTGTGTGGACATCTCTTGTTGTGTGTGTGTATGTGTGTGTGACCTATATGCTGTGTATGTGTGCGTATGTGTTTGTGTGTGTTTTTTCTTTTATTCCACACATGTATGTGTCTAGCATATGGTTTTGTACCAAAGGCAGAAATGAGAGGACAGCACTGAAGGTTGGTGCACTCCTTCCAGGATTTGGGCTCTGGGATTTGAACGTAGCTGCTCAGGTTTACACACAGGCACTTGTACTTGCTGACACATGCCCCAAGCAGCACAGTTCTATTTTGTTCCTTCACTTCTTAAACAGCCTTCATTTCTGCTGTCTTCCCTAAAAATACAAAAGCGATGAATTGCATGCTTTGTCATACTTAGGAATATCAGAGTTTCAACCCGTTGGCTTCTGTTACTCCCGTGTTTCAGTCCCCACTTTCTTCTCTTCAGGCTTCCTTTTACTTGTTCAGAGTGAGGGAACACATGTTTCTGAGGCCCATAACACTTGTGCAGTGGTTCATTGTGTCAGTGTCTGGAGTTGTTTGTCTTCTTCTATCCTTGGATCTCAGATCCAGTTGATGCCCAACCCTTTTCACTCTGGGCCGTTTCACCTTCCTCTCTTTTCTTTTCATGTTCAGGTCTGTGGTGTATGCTTGTGTGTGTGAAAGTGTGTTTGTCATGGGGTTAGCTGCAATCGAGTACATATTTGTGTGTTCTGAAGTGTGTTTGAGTTTGTGTGGCTAAGAGGGCCCCAAAGTAAAATTGCAACATCATACTGAGTTCTTCTCTCTCTCTCTCTGTCTCTGTCTCTGATTCTCTTTCTGTATGTTTCTGTCACTTTCATGTTACATGCTTTGTGATTCTTAGGGTCTACTGTAAGTATCAGAATTCCCTCCTGATGCCACAGTAATACAGCCTTTCTTCATGGCATGTCATGACCTGAACTCCATTCCTTTCCCTGGAATGAGCCTTGCTCTACCCACTGAGATTTCTCCACAGATACCTTTTCATCTCTGAGACTGTGTTTCATCACCCCCTACTCTTCCTGGCCCTGTACTCCAGCACAACATCTCTTTTGGGGCTTTTTTAAAATTATAATACTTTTTTTTATTATTTCTGCTCATACAAACTTAATAGGTAGACCAGTTCCCTCCCTCCCTCCTCCTTCTCCCAAACGCCCTGCTCCCCCTCCTCTCCCTCCCCATCCCCCAGTCCTCCCCCCAATTCCCAGAGAGTCCTTTATTGTGTATGCCTAACTCTCCTCTGGGTCCTCCACTCTGATGACGTTCAAGGATCCAGTGGCATTTCCCTGAACCCTTTCTTGTGTTCCCCTTAAGCATAGGAACACTACTGTGGCTTTCAATCCCTTGCCTCCAAGGATCTTGGTGCCTTTAGCTGATGCTAGACTTTGTGAGGTCAATAGTGTGTTGGACATTGTGCAGGGCATGCAAAGTCCTATTATGTTTGCTTCGGCCCTAACTAGTGTGGAGAATCTTGCAAATCATTGCTGCTCCCATCCTTTTGCTCTTACACTATTACCGCCCCATCTTCTGCAAATGTCCCTGAGCTTCAGGATGGGGAGAGATTAGGCTGGCCTAGTTCTATGTGGTTGATATAGAGTCTCAGAAGTTCTGGATTGTGGTATGTTGATTTTCTTTTGCAGTTTTGCTGCTCCTGCAATGCCCTTCACTCCATCCTGATGGGCACTGTGTGTCACCCCCTGGTCAGAGACAAAAAGCTGTTAAACTGGAGTCTTGTTATAATAGCACATTCAAGGGTAGATGTAATAAAAGCAGGAAACCTCAGTGAGGGGAAGGGATCAGTCACCCATTTGCAAAATGATTACTTTTTATCTGCCAGACTATATGCCCTCCCCTTCTGGTGAGATCATACCCCCTCAGTTGTACATGATCAGGAACGAACGTCTGTGAACTTAATCAGGTGTCACATTACTTACTTGCAGTCCTTGATGGAGGCCTATTTTCTCTGCTGTAAAATGGTACCCTCTCTCCTTGTGTCTGGTATGGCCCTCCAAACCCATCCCTCCTGTTCATAATCCTTGCAATTACTGTATTACATAGGTTTACCGTTGAGTGTCTCGATGTGGGCTGGGTGAGTTTGGTACTAGGAGCCACTTATTAGGGAGTACATACGGTACATAATTTTCTGGGTTTGGGATACTTCACTTAATATAATTGTTTCTAATGACATCCATTTCCCAGCAAATTCCAGTAATTCATCATTTTTGATGGCTGAGTAGTACTCCATTGTATAGATGTACCACGATTTCCTTATCCACTCGTCAACTGTTGGACATTTGGGCTGATTCCATGACTTTGCTATTGTAAACAGTGCTGCTATGAACATGGTCGTGCTTGTGCTATTGAGGTGAAACTCTGCTGCATGGGCGGTTATTCCCAAAGGTGGAATAGCAGGGTCATATGGCATTTCAATCTTTACTTTCTTTAAGAATCTCCAGACGGCTCGCCAGAGTGGCTGTATGAGCCTGCATTCCCACCAGCAATGTAGGAGAGTTCCCCTCTTTCCACATCCTCTCCAGCATTTGTTGTTGTTTGTATTGTGGATTTTTGCCATCAAGACTGGGGTGAGATGATATCTCAGGGAAGTTTTGATTTGCATTTTCCTGATGGCTAAGGAAGTGGAATATTTTTTAAGATATATGTTAGACATTTTAATGTCATCCCTGGTAAAGTTTCTTTTAAGTTCCAGGGCCCATTTTTTAATTGAGCCATTGTTTTCATTGGAGTTTAGTTTTATAAGTTCTTTGTGCACTCTGAACAGTAGACCTCTATCAGATATGGGGTTAGTGAAGATTTTCTTCCATTCTCTGGGTTGCCTTTGAGCTTGTGTTACAATCTCTTTATCTGAACAGAAGCTCTTTAATTTCACAAGATCCTAACTGTTGAGAGTTGGTAGCAGTGACTGTGCCATTGGATGTCTGTTTAGGAAATGTTGGCCTAGCCCAATCAGCTCGAGGGAGTTCCCTATCCTTTCAACTATAGTTTTTATAGTCTCTGGCCTGATATCGAGGTGCTTGATCCATTTGGAATTAAGTCTTGTACATGGTGACAAGTACGGGTCCAGCTTTAATCTTCTGCACGTGGAGATCCAGTTTTGCCAGCACCATTTGTTGAAGATGCTGTTCTTTTTCCATTGGATTCTTTGGGCCCCTTATTCAAAGACCAAATGGATGTAATTTTGTGGGCTTACATCTGGGTCTTCAATCCTCATCCATTGATCTGTGTGTCTATTTTGGAGCCAGTACCAGGATGTTTTTAAAACTATGGATTTGTAGTATAGACTAAGGTTTGGTATGGTAATACCTCCAGCAGTGTTTTTGTTACTCAGGATTGTCTTTGCTATCCTGGGTCTTTTGTGCCTCCATATGAACTTTGAGATTATTTGGTCAACTTCTTTAAAGAATTGCTTTGGGATTTTAATTGGTATAGCACTGAATTTGTATATTGCCTTTGTTAGGATGGTCATTTTTACAATGTTGATTCTACCAATCCAGGAGCATGGGAGGTCTTTCCACCTTCTGGTGTCTTTTGCTATTTCTTTCTTTAGGGTTTTAAAGTTTTCATTGTAAAGTTCTTTTACCTCCTTGGTTAGGTTTATACCAAGGTATTTCATTTTTTTAGGGGCTATAGTAAATGGGATTGTTTCTCTCAAGGCTTTTTCACTTCTTTCATTCTGGGCATATAGGAAGGCCTCTGATTTTTGCACATTTATTTTGTATCCTGCCACCCTGCTGAACTTCTCAATTAGTTCCAGGAGCTTCTTGGTGGAGTTTTTGGGATCACTCAGGTATAAGATCATGTCATCTGCAAATAAGGATAGCTTGACTTCTTCCTTGCCGATTTGAATCCCTCTTATGTCCCTTTCTTGTCTTATGGCTTCAGCTAAGACTTCAAGTACAATATTGAATAGAAGTGGTGAGAGTGGACAGCCTTGTCTAGTTCTTGATTGAAGTGGGAATGCTTCCAGTTTTTCCCCATTGAGCATAATCCTTGCTGTGGGCTTGTTGTATACAGCTTTTATTATATTGATAAAGGTTCCTTCCATTCCTACTGTCTCTAGCGTTTTGATCATAAAAGGCTGTTGGATCTTGTCAAAAGCTTTTTCTGCATGTATCAAGAGTATCATGTGGTCTTGGACTTTGGACTGGTTTACATGATGAATTACATTTATTGATTTGTGTATGTTTAAGCAACCTTGTGCGCCGGGGATGAAGCCTACTTGGTCCCTGTGAATGATCTTTTTGATATGTTCTTGAATCCGATTTGCTAAGAGTTTGTTGAGAATCTTTGTGTCTGTGTTCCTCAGAGGGATTGGCCTATAGTTTTCTTTTTTAAGTGAATCTTTATTAGGTTTTGGGATTAAGACGATATTAGCTTCATAGAAGGAATTTGGTAGTGTTCCTTCCTTTCCTATTTGATGGAACAGTTTAAGGAGTATTAGTGTTATTAACTCCTTAAATGTCTAGTAGAATTCTGTGCTGAATCCATCTGGTCCAGGACATTTTTTCATGGGACGATTCGAGATTACTTCTTCAATTTCCTCATATGTTATAGGACTATTTAAATAATTCACAACTTCCTGATTCAATTTAGGTAAGTTTTGTTTACTTAGAAATTCATCCATCTCTTTTGTGTTGTCAAACTTCACAGAGTACAAGTTTTTGAAATATGACGTTATAATTCTCTGGATTTCTTGGGTATCAGTAGTGATAACTCCATGTTCATTTCTAATTTTGTTAATTTGGGTTTTCTCTCTCTTGCTTTTGGTTAATTTAGCTAATTGGGTTAATTTAATTTTTTCAGAGAACCAGCTTTTTGACTGGTTGATTTTTTCTATCATTTTCTTAGTCTCGATTTCAGATATTTCTCCCCTTATTTTGCTAATCTCCTCTCTTCTACTACTTTTGGGATCAGATTACTCAAGTTTCTCCAAAGCCTTAAGCTGCATCGTTATTTATTTCTGATGTTTCCATTTTTTTGATGTAGGCATTAAGAGCTATGAACTTACCTCTTAGAACAGCTTTCATTGTGTCCCAGAGATTTTGGTAAGTTGTATTTTCATTATCGTTCACTTTCAGGAAATCTTGAATTTCCTTTTTAATTTCTTCCTGATTCCAGTTCTCATTCAGCATCATATTGTTAAGTTTCCGGAGCTAGTGTATTTTCTCTTGTTTGTTGTGTTGTGGATGTCCAGCTTGAGGCTGTGGTGGTCTGATAGGGCACAGGTTAGAATTTCAACTTTTTTGTATATGTGTAGATTCATTTTGTGGCCCAATATGTGATCTATTTTGGAGAAAGTTCCGTGTGCTGCTGAGAAAAATGTGTATTCTTTGGTGCGTGGGTGAAAAGTTCGATAGAGATCTTAAGGTCCATTTCTCTCAGGGTTTGATTAAGTTCCAAAGTGTCTCTGTGAAGCTTTTGACCTGTTGATCTATCCCATGTTGAGAGGGCGGTGTTGAAGTCCCCAAGGATTATCGTTTGGGGGTTGATTTCTTGCTTTAGGCGCTGTAGGGTTTTCTTAATGAATGTGGAGGGGCCCGTATTGGGTGCATAAATGTTCAGGATTGTGAAGTCTTCCTGGTGAATTGTACCTGTGACTAAAATGTACTATACGTCTGTGACTCTTATGATTTTCTTTGGTTTGAAATCCACTTTGTCTGAAAGCATAATTGCTACCCCTGCCTGTTTCCTGGTTCCATTAGCTTGCAAGATTTTGGACCGGCCTTTCATTCTTAGGATGTGCCTATCTTTTGTGGTGAGATGAGTTTCCTGAAGGCAGCAGATTGTTGGATTGTGGTTTTTAATCCAAGTTTGTAATCTGTGTCTCTTAATCGGTGAGTTAATACCATTGGCATTAATGTTATAATGGAGAAATTATTTTTAATTCTGGACATTTTTTATTTTTAGTAGATTTTGTAAGCATGTTGTTTGATATTTATGTTTTGGTGGTATTATACTTCCCTTCTGTCCTCCTGGATATGCTTGTTCTTCAAGCTTGAGTATCATTTCTAGGATTTTTTGAAGGCCTGGTTTGGTAGACATGTATCCCTTCAGGTTGTCTTTGTGCTGGAAGATTTTTCTTTCTCCCTCAATCATGACAGATAGTTTTGCCTGGTATATCAGTCTGGGTTGGCATTTTTGCTCATTTAATACTTGAAGTATGTCTCTCCAAGCTCTTCTTGCTTTTACTGTTTCCATGTAGTCATTTGTTATTCTAATAGGTTTACCTTTAAAAGTGACTTGCTTTTTTTCTCTTGAAGCTCTCAGCACCTTTTCTTTGTCTTGAATGTGGAGTGTTTTGACTATTATTTGCCGTGGGGACTTTCTATTTTGGTGGTATCTGTTTGCAGTGCAAAATGCCTCTTGTATTTGGATAGGCCTCTCATTCTTTAGTTGTGGGAAGTTTTCATTTATGATAAATTGAAATATTTCCTCAGGTGTGGTATTTTGGGATTTTTGTTCTGGTATTCCAGGAATGCACATGTTAGGCTTCTTCAGGGTGTCCCATATCTCTTGAATGTTCCTCTCTAGTACCTTTTTGTCTTTAACAATCTCTTCCATTGAGCTGGTTAATTCTTCCATTGAGCTGGTTAATTCTCCCACTTTGTCTTCAAGATCTGAAATTCTATTTTCTGCCTCATTTCTGCTGATAAGACTCTCTGTTGGGTTTTGGGTTGAAGATAAGTTGTCTTTTAGTTCAATTTTAAACTCTCTCTGAGACTGTTTAACTGCTCTATACCTATTTTTGTTTCTTGAACTGTTTTTCTCAACTCCTCCAAGTGCCTGTTGTGTTCCTGTTCAAAGTGTTTGATGCGGTTTTTTAACTCTTCTCGGATTTCATCTTTCATAGTATTAATCATGGTAATGATCATACTCTGAAAGTCGTTATGTTGGGTCTGGCTTTCATGGCTATTTTCTGTGGATTTGTTCTGGTCAGAATCCATCCTTAAGGGGTTGATTCTTTCAGTGGGAGATTGGTCTCTTTGGGTTTTGTTTCTCATGTATCTGCACTTTGACTTGGGCATTGTTGTTTTGTTTTTTAGGACCTTTCAGTTTCTGTGTGTTTTTCACTGAACGGATGTAGTTGGTATTGTTACACTTGCCAGTTATTACTAGTGCTTGCCTTGGATTGGGTATGTTTGTGTATTGTTATTGTTATATCCTAGATAAGGCTACTAGGCTGTTAGTATGTCAGTTAAGTAACCAGGGGGTGAATATTAGTATGGTAGTGCACTTTTACGATTTAGTGTCTTCGTGAAATGTGAGGGTGAGTGGTGTAGTCCCTAGAGTTGTATGTTTTTGGGGTGACTGTATGAGGAAGTTAATCTACAGCAGTGATACTAAAAAGGATCAGTAAGGTGAAAAGAAAAAAAAAAGGGAAGTTTACTTATCTTTGGGCTGGATGTGAAGAATCTGGCCCATGTGATACAATGGTTGTAGTGAAGTCCAGTTGTATGGCCTATGTTTCCTTTGTTCCTTAGAGTTTTGCTTGAGTTTCCTTTGGACTCTATTGAATTATGAGTAGCAGTGTGTCTTCCGTGGTCCACGTGGGTAGGTCCCCGGTGGGCCAGAGAGGCAGAGGGTCTGATGTTGATGGCAGAATTCTTCACCTGTGACCTGGGGGGGGGCGGAGGTGCGCGGGGTTGGGAGGGTGCGAGGGGGTTGGTGTCCCGGCGGGGACCCGGGGGCAAAGCCGGCAGCCACGTGGGTGCTGCCTGGCCGAGTGGCTCCTGTGTGGGGGGCTGGGCTGGACTGGGCGGGGCTGGGAGGGGCTCTCTGGCTAGCTTATTCACCTGGGAGATTGGCAGGGAGTGGGTGGGGAGGGGGCGGGGCCCCTGGGACAAAGCCGGCAGCCACGTGGGTTCTGCCTGGCTGGGTGGCTCCTCTTTTGGGGCTTTTAGATAGTTCACTAAAAAGTGACCATCCAGGGCTGGAGAGGTGGCTCAGGGGTTAAGCCTCTGCCTTGCAGGCGGAAGATCCTGAGTTCGGATCCTGGACCCCATGTATAGACACCGGGCAGAAGCGGGGCAGCCTGTGTTTCTGGTCCTGGTAGGTCCTGTGAATCCTGGGGCAGAGTAAACAAGGAGGAAC
Source organism: Typhlomys cinereus (assembly GCA_023101885.1). Taxonomy (NCBI): domain Eukaryota; kingdom Metazoa; phylum Chordata; class Mammalia; order Rodentia; family Platacanthomyidae; genus Typhlomys; species Typhlomys cinereus. The sequence continues at coordinate 659,577 of JALPQD010000394.1, read as the reverse complement.
TGCAGGCGTCCATGGTGGTTCTCGAATTCGTCCGTGATTCTACACACACTCACATATACACACACATATGTACACACATGTGCATACACACACGATTGAATAATAAAAAAAAAAGTGACCATCCCTCTTTGTTCCCTTGTCTTCCATAACTTGGTCATGTAATACCTCTAGAATTACTCACAAGGTATTTTTAATAGGCTTTAATTCATTGTGGACTTAGTAATTTATTCATTTGTTTGAGGGAGAATGCGTGATTGAATGAGTGAGAGAGGGAAAGAAGGTAGAGGAGGAAAAGAATGATGATGATAATGATGAGAGAAAGAGAGAGAGAGAGAGAGAGAGAGAGAGAGAGAGAGAGAGAATTCTCCTGTCATGAGAGAACATTTGGAGATGAGGGGACATCTTCAGAAGTTAGTTTTCTCCTTTTGCTGGATCAAACTCAATTCACTTGTTTTGTGAGCATGCACCTTCCCTGCTGAGCTCTCTCTCTTACCTTATACTTTTTTGAGATTTATACTCCTTCCGTCTCAAATTAGACAGGCGTGATCTTTTTATTTGTGTGTCCTTTATTTGAAACATCAGATGCATTGTGTTTATTCATTTCTGTCATCCTTCCACTAAGAGGACAAGGAATGTATTGAGAATAAATTAATTCTGGTAGTTGTTGATATGTAAGCAGTCCTAGACTTATGGGATGGGTACCTTTTGTGAAAAGATGCAACTTCCTAGTCTTTCAGCACACACAAATACACACAGACTCTCTCTCTCTCTCTCTCTCTCTATATATATATATATATATATATATATATATATATATATATATGTATATGTATATATATTTATTTATTTATTTATCAACAGTGTGTGGTAAGGAATCACCTTGCCTATCATCTCAATTTGGTGATTAGGACAGATAGGTCAGGAGCTTATGATTATCCTTGGGCATTTAGTGAGTTTGAATACACTGCGCACTATCCAAGATTATTAAAAACATCAAGCATAAAAACTACAACATGAATGATCAAATAATTTTGAATATTTTAGTGAGAGGAATGCTATTGTGCATCCTTCAATGTCACTTCTGCTGCAATGCCAAGTGGCTCGAGTGGTGCAAATGTCAAGAGCTTAGATATCAGTTAAATTGTTATTGATTTGTGATATTCCAGTGAAAAATTAATACACAGGATACTGATGACTGGTTGAACTGGTGGATATTGGAACTAAATTGAACTGAGGAAGATTAGGTAGAAAAGAGTCAAGAGGGATTTATTTCAGAGGACTCTAGACCCAAATGTCATATAATGATTAGGAAATGTGTCTGAGGAAGCTGAGAAGTAGGTGTTGTCGGAGGGAAATATGATTTTTCTACCCATGGACTTGAGCTTTTCTTCATGATAAAGTTGAGGTACTTCTTTGAAAGGGGGTTAATTCAAATGGGTAGTGAATTACTTGTGGAAGGATGAGGACAAAAAGAAGAGAAAAGTTAGAGCAGGAAAAGAGTATGAAATAATACAGAAAAGGGTGCTGCCTCCAGGATATCCTTCTAAGCCCAGAGCAGAGAGAGGACATATAAGAATCAGCTAGAGAAATCACTGCCACACACTTCTAAGGAAACTGATTGTGCCCAAATTTCTAGGAACCTCAGGTTGTTGTCCCAGTTCTGATAAATGGATGACAAACTGGCACTGTGCTGAAAAGGTGCTTCAGGAGGATGCGCTTTGTTTGTGTTTGGAAATGATGTGGGAATGGGAAACAGATATATCATTTCATTTCATGCTTCAACTTTCATGTATAGATGTCCTCGGAGCCCCTCAAGTTGCATCCTTCAGAAATGACCCCACAGCTGATATCTTGGTAAGTACTAAAGTGTAGTTTAGCCATTGTCATAGTTAGGTACAGGTATCAACTTTATTGTTGAGTGTTCAAGCTCTGGGAAAATTTGTGGATAATAGTAGTTTAGTTAAGTCCAAAATAAACTTCCAGGAGATTATCCAGTTGATGGAGAAGGCACAACCCATGGTAGGTGCAACTAGGCCCTGGACAGGTGAATAAAATTCAGAGAGCTGGTTGAGGAATGAAACATCCTTGTGTATATTTGGCCATACATGCTGGTCTGACAACTGAGAGTTGTCCCTGTCTCAACTGTTATATGGATATTATATGATCAGTTCCCTCATCAATTTGGTAATGGTATATGCTCTTCTGCCAAGATAGACAAACAACGGTAACCAGTAATCATAACAGAAAATAAACCCCCTGTTCCCCTACATTATTTGATGTTAATTTATCAGATACAGTGCAAGTGAACTGCAACAGAATTTGGTACCAGGCATGCAGTGTTGCTGATAAATCTGGCTTTGTGAACTTTGTGAATTTTGAGTGTTCTGTTGGAGAGCCCTTGAAATGTTTGAAATTTTTGAGTCTGTGGATTACAAATACCATTCTGAGGAGTTCACTGGGCCACTTGGAGACTAAAGATGCTGAGAGAGTTGTGGATTGTTTGGACCGAGTTTAAGATGAAGGGAACGGGAACTTTGCCACAGTTGGATTTAAAAATGATGGACTGTTTTACTTGGTAGAGGAGAGTTGACAGCCTTGACGTTTTGGATGTGTACAGAGCAGACAGAAGAGCAGCTGCATCTATTGAAGTAGTGAATGTCATTGAAGGAAAACCTAGTGCTCTGCACTGGGATGTTAGAAAAAAAGGAATATCACTGTGTTTGAGATTCTGCCCAATATAGAGATTCTTCTGAAAGTCAGCACAGAGAAGTTGAAACAGCTGTGATTCCAGGGATCTAATCTCCACCTGAAGCTTAGCAGAGCTTGGCAACATTGTTCACATGGTACTATTTTAAAGGCATCAAAAACACAAGAGGGAAGACATCATGGATTCCTCCTTCAAGGTTTCAAAGAATAGGGGGAACACAAGCAGTGTGTGACAGGAAGCCTACAGAGAGGCCCAAGAAGGGCGTGTTGTGGAGTTAAGGCCTTGTTTGTCATTGAGAAATGAAGATGTTAGAGATATCAGAGCCAACATGGGGCATATGCCAAAAAGAGCTGGTACATGAATGTGTTCTGAGGATGGCTGCGAGTAGACATTCAACCTGTTTCAGAGAAACACCGTTTGTGCAAATTTGAGCTGTGAAGATGAACTGGGCTTGTTCAGAATCTGTGAGCCACGTGATTATATGATGAGCAATGGAAAAGGGACATTATGGTGTATAGGTTTCAGTATTTGACTGGCTGGACTTTACTCTTAGTTTGATACTTTCTTATTGGGTCATAATGTTACCAATTTAATGTTTTATCTGTGCTGAAGTAATTAACTTGATTTGACAGGATCTTACACTTAGAAGATTTTGGATTTTTAAAATTAAGTGGATTTATAAATTAAGTGTAAATTTAACACCTGTGGGGACAAGGCGAAGGCTAAATTTTAAAAGTGAAATGTTTTTGTGTCAAGGTAACAATGGGTGGAGTGTCATAGTTAGGTATAGGCTCTTCCTACTTAGGGAAAGTTGTTTCTTTTCTTGTTTGTATGTAACCTATGGTGATAAAATAGAAAATGCAAGCCAAACTTGAAAGTGAGGTGATCTTAGATCAACACTGAGGTAGTTGAATTGTGACTTAAAAGCCAGTGTGAGTTGCAGAGTAAGATTCTGGTCTTCAACCAAAATTACAGAAGAGAATACTGAGGACTTCTAGAGAGGAATCCTAGTCTTTGCTCTCTTCTTCCCTCAATCCTCCATCCATTCATCTCATAAGTTGCTGTCCATCCTTTCTTCTATAAACACACACATCCATTCATCGTGCAGACTGGAGATTAATGTCAGTTGAGCAGTTGTCAACCATTTGAAATTCTTCTCTGGATCTTCCTTTGAAAGTTTAATTATAGTTTTGCTTTCAGGAGTATGTTGCTTATGTAATATGTAATTTGCATATCTGTAAAATTATGTTTCTGAAGAAAACTTGTGTTTTATCTTGTGCTGGAATATTATTGTTTTCTGCCAATTTAGTAATATTTGTGATAGGTTACATCTCATTGATAAAAATATAGCCTTTTGTTCAGCTTTTTGAGGGTACTGTCAGTACTTTCTAAAAAGGTGCCTGCCATTTCTCTTCTAAGCTTAAGATGCTCACCAAAAGTATTTTGAATTCTTCTGTTTCATTTGCCACAATATGAAATTTTGTTACAGAGCTCAAATGTTCCATATTCAACTGACCATGATAAAATTGCATCTTCAGGCATCTTTGTCCCTAAACTGTGTCCTCCATCCAAAGGACCACTGTCTGCATTGGCTGCTAGGAGCCAGTCAAAGAGCAAGGTCCTCCCTTTTGCCCATACCTTTCACTGATATTGTATTGACCTCCTGAAGAGCATTTTTCCCCAAGGTATTTTTCTGGCACACTTACTTCCCCCATTAACAAGGAGACTTTTAAATAATGGATGTTTTTACTATGTTTATTTTTAACATCACTTAATGACATTAATTTTACTTTCCATAATAACTGAGAGCAAGAAGGATTTCTATGAAATTCTTGGACTGAATTATTTCCTTTCTGTACCAGTCAACTCTTCTCTGTTGCTATGAGACACACTGAGGTTCAAACAAACTAAAGAGAGAAAGGAGATTTATTCAGCTTATTTTTTTAGAGGGAAGATACAGTCCATTATGGCAAGAAAGACATGGCTAGCGGCCAAAGCTAGAAATAACCTAATTAACTAAAGACACCATAGAGGTTAAGAACTGCTGCACAAGTTCAAGAGCACTAAATCAAGCAGGGCAGGCCTAACCAGCCTCAAGGTCCACCTTTGTGGCTGCCTTACTCCAGCAAAACTCCAGCTCCTAAAGGTGTCATGACCTTTCCAAACACATGAGCCTATGGCAGATAGCTGCTATTCAAACCATGACACTTTCCAAATGTGGTTATGATGAGATTTCACATTAATTAATTTTGAAATGTGGTGAGTTATTTGTATTTTTATGATATTGAATATTTCTGTGTACCATCTATGCATAAATATTGACATATATTGTTTCTGTCTTTGTGTGTATTGCATAATTTTGTGCATTCTTGCATGTAAAACTTAGCTCTTGCATACCATGGTTCTGGGAATTTGAACTCTGGTTCATTCTTATCTGAAAAGTTCTTTGATGTTCTAAACCATCTCTCCCAGCAAAATTTCTGTATTTTAATAGTTCAGAAAATCAGTAAATTTTATGCCACATTTTTGTGTTAGAATTGCCTGCATTTCATTTTCTAGGTATTTCTTTTGGTTATCATTTAAAGTAATGGAAATTATATTGTAATTTTAAAATTCCTTGTTCTGTAGTACTTTAAGAGGTATTTTCCTTAAATAGTCCCCATGTAGCCATCCTTAATTAAAATCTAAGATGTACTAGTCATGTGACCTCTTTTTTGATGAAATTTTTTTCAAACATAATTTATTGCTTCTGTATTCAAATTTTGCCACTTAGAAATGTAGTTTTATGCCTGATATGTTTATCAATAATGTCATCCAAAAGCCTGTTATTTATTTTATGTAACTGTCTCATTTTCCCTCTATTTTTAAAATTCAAAATAAGGTGAAATGAATTTTGCTTAAGGCATTTAAAGATTGTGTTTAGTGTAACTGAAGACATTTTTGTATTTAACACATCAGAGTGACTTATGTGAATGGGAGACCTCCTGTCACCCTTGGGCTCCCAGAGGCATACACACTCAAGTACTCTCTTGTACACACACTCACACAAATATACCTGCAAGATGCAAAAAAAAAATAACACACACACACGCAAAAAAATTAAGGTGGAAGAAGAATGATCAAGAATGATTCCTGATAGTAACCTCGCTGCACACACACACGTACACATGCAACTGCACACACACACAAACACACATCCTTCACATATACAAGAAAAATGAAACATAATAAAATATATTATATGAAGTAGTTATTCTATGTGCCAGTATTTGGAAGTAAGAACAGTTACTGGAAGTTACAGTGAGTGTTTTATGAAGTCTGCAGTGCAGTTTTAAACTCAAAACTGCCTTTTCAATGTCTCTGGACAGGGAGGAATGCATCGAGTGGCCTTCCAAACTAACATTCCTTCAGGAATCGAATTGTTCCCCTTGTGAAAACAGAAATGATCCTCCTCAGATACCAGAATTGGTCCCATCTCCAACGTTACCTGCAAAACTACAAGAAGACTATGATATTTTGTTGTCTTGCCTCAAAAGTGGTCTTGACATCTCATGTTCACTTTTAGTAACTGCTGTTTCTTATGTGATTATACATTTACTCAAATTGAACCTTAATAGAATTATAATTCTTAGAAATATATTTCATAAATAAAGATGATTTAAATGTGACTCTTACAAGTAAACTATTTCTATTTTATTTTGATAGTATAACTATCTTACTTTAATTGCCAAATCACTATCTGTACCAGTTCCTCTTTCTGAATGGTGCTATGAGACACACTTATATACAACTTAAGGGACAAAGGAATACTTATTTATTTATGGTTCCAGAGGGAATATACAGTCCATTACAGCAAAAAAAAAAAAAAAAAAAAAAACAAAACAAAAAAAAAAAAAAAACATGGCTGACTGGCAGAAGCTGGAGAAGCTTAGGTCAGTGCAGACATCATGGAGGCCAAGAAACAAACTGCAAATTTTCAGAGCAGACTCCTAGTGGAAGCAGGCAGGACTAAACAACCTCAAGGCTCATCCCCCCTTTGACATGATTTCCTTCAGCAAGACTCTACCCCTAAAGTTTACATAACATTCCCAAATATCAACTAAAGATTCAAACAAATGAGCCAGTGAAGAACAACTCACATTCAAACCATGACGCTATCACATTGCAGTAATAGGAGTAAGAGGTATGTATACTTTTAGCTGGGGACACTTGAATTCCACAGGCCATGTCTTCACACTTGAAATGTCTTTACCATGATTATAGATAAATGTGAAAGTAACTTTGTGTTTAATCAAATAAATTAAATGATTGAAAATCTTGCTCAAGCACCAATAATAACAAGGCAGACAGTCTTTGACCAATGTACGTGAACTAAGTAGTCCTTTTTCCCTGTAATCAATAATTTTGATGTTTAAAACTAAAGTATTTGTGCACCTTTCTGCTTTATCTTATAAAATATGTGCTTGTCTCCCTGAAGTTAGACATGAATGACCTTGGGAAACAAATTAATATACTTTGAAGTGTCACAGTGAGGTCTCAGTGGATAAGGGCACTTTCCTTGCAATTATGAGAACTTAAGTTCAGAGACACTACACCTGAGAAAATGCTGGATTGGCATGACAGCCTGCCTGTAATCTTAGCTTTCTGCACTCAAGCCTAGATCAAGCTCCACAGCTAGATTATTCATCTCTGTGAGTACTGATTTCAATAAGTTAGGTAGAAAGCATTCAAAGAAGACACACTTTATCATTTTGACCCCCATATGTGAGACACATACACACATACAAAAAGTAAGAAAAATCAAAATGGATTATATTTTGAATGAAACCAAGATGTTATCAAAGGGGGAAGTTCAGAATTTCCATTTAATCTCACAAATTGATGTTCTTATATGCTTCACTGCATTTCCTTTTAATATGTAAAATGTTTAATATTTCCTGTGGATAATGTTGAGGGTTTCGCTGTAGCATGACAACACTGATCTAGTGTGTCATTTTAGATTGATTCAGTTTGCATTGTGTTGTCTTGAATATTAGTATAATGACAAAAGGAAATACAGTGTGTGGAGAATAACTAATGAACAATACTGTGTTTAATTTGGTTTTGCCTTCAGTGTCAAGGAACAGAGGTGGGAAACTGAAGTAGACTGCACTTTTTGCCCTGGTGGGTGGAGACAAGGAAATTCCAGAGGAGGACAAAAAGGAGATAGAAGCAATCCTGGATGATTTCTGAAGTCATCCTTGGCCTTCCTCAGGGACACATGTGCCCTCTGAAACACACACACACACACACACACACACACACACACACACACACACACTGAGGTACTAAGGTGCTGAGGCACCCCCCCACACCACCTGCAGGTCCCCCTGACTCCCCTCCCCATCATCCCCTGGGTGTCCTGGATGTGATGTCACATCTTGGTCTTAGGACTGGGCTAACTCTAGGGTGGGGCCAGACTGATATTTAAGAAAGGCTGGGGCCCTTCTCAGGGCCTGTGGCTTTATGTCCCTTGTGGCAGGTGTACTGGGACACTCAGGGTATACCGCATGTGCAGTCTGCAAATGGAGGCCAAAGGGCACAGTGGCAGAGGCTGCGTGCCAAGGCAATCCCAACATAGGAAGGTGGTTTGACAGCCCGAGCAAAAGGGGGCGCTAGAAGCAGCTTTCAAGCAGAACCTCTATGCAGGGATCATGGTCCTGGAGCAACTGGCTTGGAGCACTGGAAGTACCTGAGTCATGTATCCAAATGTGGTTTCAGAAACAAAGACAGCAGACAAGCCCATGAGGGCGCAGGACACAGGACCCAAGGGGCTGCTCTGCAGAAGGACACTAGCAGATTGCCCAAGAGCCTGGCAACTAGGTCCCATGAGGCAGCAAGCTACAAGGAAGGTGAGCCCGTACCTGCATCTCCGTGCCTCAGCTGTGCATCCTGACTGTAGCCTTCCAGACCCAGCCAAACCTGGCTTTTGCTGTCAGGGAAGAACTGGCCAGAAAGATGGGCCTGCCAGAGGACAGGATCCAGATATGGTTCCAAAACCAAAGAGCCAGACATCCAAAGCCCAGCGGTGCAGCCCATGGGGCACCTTCCCCTGCTCTGGGCCCTGCAGCTGTGGGGGCACTACTGACTCGCCTGCAGCTTCCTTAGGCAGCCCCATGACCTCAGAGCCATGCTTGACACACCCAGTGTTGCACTGGGCTGCTGGGGAGTCCCCCGGAAACCCCCAGAGCAAGGCCACAGCTTCCATGAAGACCCTCTGCACACTATCCTCATTTGTGCCCCAGGACCGCCTGCCTGCTCCTCCCCTGCAAGGTGCCACAGGACCCTTCCATGGCCCCATGGAGTTCTTTCCTGCACAGGCCTCTCTGTGTCTCCTCTGTGCCTTATTTCTCAGGCATGCTGCTGCACATGGTTGCAGGCCCCACTCAGGCCACATGCCAGCCTTTGGCTAGGGCACCACCTACAATCCTGGGCCAAGACTGCCCCTCTCTGACTGACCTGCTTTCCCACGGCACCCCAAGGGAGACTCTCCAGGGGCAGCTTTCTGCAAGACTGGGACTCAGCAGGCAACACCACGTGGAGGAAGCCCTCAGTGCGTGCAGCTCAGACAGCTGCTCTCTTCTGGTGACTACCTGCTACCACCCATTAGGGCACACTGCCATGAAAGATGGGCAGCCACCACTGCAGCACCAGAAACCCCTCTCTGGGACCTCCTGAAACAATTGCTGTCCAAGCTTGGCTCCTTTCAGCAATCACTGCCTTGCTACAGGAAGGTGCAGGGGAAGAGAGCCGCCCCTCACCCTGGACTAATTTCAGGGCCTGCTTGACATGCTGTGAAGCAGTACCAGAAGCAGCACCAGCACCAGCAGAAGCAGCGGTGGTGGCAGCAGCAGGGCTGCATTTGGTGGCCCAGTAGAAGCTGCCTCCACCAGTCTCAGAGGGTGAGGAGGCGCCCAGACATAAACTTTGATTAGCACAGGCCAGCTGGGGAACACACAGAGGCCAATGAAGGCCCAGAGAACCAAAGCAAGGGGAGCTGGAGAGAGCCCACAAGCAGATGGCACATGCAGCTCCCAGGCTCATTTCTCTGGACCAGGCTCATTTCTCTGGACCAACTCACTCTTGCTGCCTTCACAGGCAAACCCAGCAGAGCCAGAGAGTTCCCAACTGACCCCGGAGCCCAGGTGCCCAGCGCAGTGAGGCTGTGATGCTTCCAAAGCCTGGGGCAGTGGAGCAAAGGGAAGGAGTCTGGAACGCCTTGAGAATGCTTTTTGCAGAACTGGGATACCACATCACTCTGACTTCTAGCAGGGGATCTGACTCAGTGTGCCATCCACTATCCACCTGCAAAGAATGCTTTTCTGGGCAAGAGGTTCCAGGATCACAGCTGATCAGGCACAGTGCCCCACGGGGAACACATCCAGTAGCTCGGGCAGGCTAAAGACAGATTGGAACCCATTTTGAAACATAGGCCATGTCCCTCTACCTCCTGCACATCTGCATACTTCCCCTCCCCCTGTGACTTCTCCCAGTCCCTGTGGTAGAAAAGATGAGGATCAATTTCCTCAGAAAGAGCCCCTAACAAATGCTCTAAACAAAATGCACATCCATCCTAATCCTCCCACTGCTCCTTCTCTTCCCTGGGTCTCCTCCTGGTGCTTCCCACTCACCTTCTCCACAACGGTCATCAGCCTGTGATGACCTCTGACTAGTCACCTGAAAGAAACTTGTGCTCAGAAAAGGTCTTCCTCCTGGTGTCCCCCATCTAAAGAAGTCAAAAACTTTTTCTAATGTTTACCATGGCAACCATCTAAGAAGTTCACATCCTCCTCTGTAATAGTCTCGGGGGCCCATGGAGACCCTTGAGGGTGGGGATAAGCTGGCATGGGGTTAATGGCCCAGACCCCTGAAGTCAGGCGAGTGGCAAAGCAGGCTTTCAGGTTCTCAGGCTCACAGTCTTGTTTATTGTAAATATTGAGCTGCTTATATACCCCACCCAACCTCCCAGAAGTCTCAGCATGAGCTTTGCTGAGTAATCCTGACTGGATTGGTCCACTTGGCCAGGTGGTTTGATGTCAGCACCAGGCGTGGCAGCAGGTGTAGCTTGGGGAAGCTGCATTCATGCAGGCAGCCCATACAGATCATCCCTGAGTGGCATGCTCCCCAGGTGGAGGTATTGTAAGTAATGGTAGATCAGAGACCTTAATATAGGCCTGCCTGGTCCATTCCTCCTACATATCCATCCTTTTTATTTATTTTGACAGCCAGCAGGAGCCAGAGTTCTTGGCTGACCTTGTTGATCCCACCTCAAAGGGCGTCCAGCATTACCGACTGTGCCTGTCTTAGGTTGTCCTGTTTCACAGGATCTTACCTGTTATTGGCTACCAGCCCTTGAAGGACCTGACTTCTGGAAGGCATATCAGGATATGTGGATAGTAGACTGGACCAAGGCCTCACAAATCTCTGCAATCCAAGCTCAAACCATGTCCCTAGGGGTGCCATGGTTTGGATGTTCAAGGGCTATAAGGATCTGTAGCATGGTCTTATTGATGGAGCACTGCTGAGAAATGTGCTGAAGGAAATACTTAAGCAATATAATTAATAAAGAACATTTCTCCTATGATAACATAAGTTACAATCCATTAAAAATTAAAATCAAGTGAGAAAACAATGAAAGAAAACTTACAATCAAATAGAAAAACAATTGTGATGGAAATGAACATAAGTAGCTAAGGCCTTAGATATTACTAAAAAATTTTTTTAACATTTTTTATTATTATTTCCGCTCATACAAACTTAATAGGTACACCAGTTCCCTCCCTCCCTTCTCCTCCCCCTGAACCCCCTGCTCCCCCTTCTTTTACCCCTCCCTCCCCATCCCCCAGTGCCTCCTCCCTCCAATCCCCAGAGAGTCCTTTAATGTGCATGCCAGACTCTGCTCTGGGCCCTCCTCTCCGATGACGTACAAAGACCCAGAGGCATTTCCCTGAACCCTTTCCTGTGTTACCCCTCCAAGGATCTTGGTGCCTTTAGCAGATGCTAGACTTTGTGAGGTCAATAGTGTGTTGGACATTGCGCAGGGCATGCAAAGTCCAATTATGATTGCTTTAGCCCTAACTTGTGTGGAGTATCTTGCAAATCATTGCTCCTCCCATCCTTTTGTTCTTACACTCTTACCACCCCTCTTCCGCAAATTTCCCTGAGCTTCAGGATGGGGAGAGATTAGTTTGGCCTAGTTCTAGGTGGTTGATACAGAGTCTCTGAAGTTCTGGATTGTGGTATGTTGATTTTCTTTTGCAGTTTTGCTGCTCCTGTAATGCCCTTCACTCCATCCTGGTGCGCATTGTATGTCACTCCCTGGCCAGAGACAAAAAGGGATCTTGTTATAAGAGCACATTCAAGGGTAGATGTAATAAAAGTAGGAAACCTCAGTGAGGGAGGGGCCAATCACCCATTTGCAAAATGGTTACTTTTTATCTGCCAGACTATATGCCCTCCCCTTCTGGTGAGATCATACCCCCTCAGTTGTAAATGATCAGGAAGGAACATCTGTGAACTTAACCAGGTGTCTCATTACTTACTTGCAGTCCTTGATGGAGGCCTATTTTCTCTGTTGTTACATGGTCCCCTCTTTCCTTGTTTCTGGTGTAGCCCTCCAACCCCATCCTTCCTGTTCATAATCCTTGCAATTACTTTAGGTATTACATAGATTTATCATTGAGTGTCTCAAGGTGGGCTGGGTGGGTTTACTACTAAGAGCCACCTATTAGGGAGTACATACGGCATTTAATTTTCTGAGTTTGGGATACTTCACTTAATATAATTGTTTCTAATGACATCCATTTCCCGGAAAATTCCAGTAATTCATCCTTTTTGATGGCTGAGTAGTACTCCATTGTACAGATGTACCACAATTTCCTTATCCACTCATCAACTGTTGGACATTTGGGTTGATTCCATGACTTTGCTATTGTAAACAGTGCTGCTATGAACATGGTCGTGCTTGTGCTATCAAGGCGAACCTCTGTTGCATGGGGGGTTATTCCCAATAGTGGAATAGCAAGGTCATATGGCATTTCAATCTTTAATTTCTTTAAGAATCTCCAGACGGCTCGCCAGAGTGGCTGTATGAGCCTGCATTCCCACCAGCAATGTAGGAGAGTTCCCCTCTCTCCACATCCTCTCCAGCATTTGGTGTTGTTTGTGTTGTGCATTTTTGCCATCCTGAACGGGGTGAGATGATATCTCAGGGAAGTTTTGATTTGCATTTTCCTGATGGCTAAAGAAGTGGAGCATTTTTTAAGATATTTCTTAGACATTTTAATTTCATCCCTGATAAATTTCTTTTAAGTTTCAGGGCCCATTTTTTAATTGGGCCATTAGTTTCCTTGGTGTTTAGTTTTCTAAGTTTTTTGCGCACTCTGGACAGTAGAGCTCTATCAGATATGTGGTTCATGAAGATTTTCTCCCATTCTGTGGGTTGCCTTTGAGCTCGTGTTACAATCTCTTTATCTGAACAGAAGCTCTTTAATTTCACAAGATCCCAACTGTTGAGAGTTGGTAGCAGTGACTGTGCCATTGGATGTCTGTTTAGGAAGTGTTGGCCTAGCCCAATCAGCTCAAGGGAGTTCCCTATCCATTCAGTTATGATTTTTATAGTCTCTGGCCTGATATCAAGGTCCTTGATCCATTTGGAATTAAGTCTTGTACATGGTGACAAGTACGGGTCCAGCTTTAATCTTCTGCATGTGGAGATCCAGTTTTGCCAGCACCATTTGTTGAAGATGCTGTTCTTTTTCCATTGGATTCTTTGGGCCCCTTTGCCAAAGATCAAATGGCTGTATTTTTGTGGGCTTATCCATTGATCTGTGTGTCTATTTTGGAGCCAGTACCAGACTTTTTTTTATGGTTTAACTTTATCAAATACTTTTTTTGCTTGATCACTTTAGTTTGAATATATGTATCTTTTTTTAACATAATCCAGAACTTCATAGGCCAGCCTAATCTCTCCCCATCTTGAAGACCAGGCTGTTTTTATAACTATGGATTTATAGTATAGACTAAGGTTTGGTATGGTGATACCTCCAGCAGTGTTTTTGTTACTCAGGATTGTCTTTGCTATCCTGGGTCTTTTGTGCTTCCATATGAATTTTGAGATTGTTTGGTGAACTTCTTTAAAGAACTGGTTTGGGATTTTGATTGGTATAGCATTGAATTTGTATATTGCCTTTGATAGGATGATCATTTTTACGATGTTGATTCTGCTAATCAAAGAGGTCTTTCCACCTTCTGGTGTCTTCTGCAATTTGTTTCTTTAGGGTTTTAAAGTTTTCATTGTAAAGGTCTTTTACCTCTTTGGTTAGGTTTATACCAAGGTATTTCATTTTTTTTAGGGGCTATAGTAAATGGGATTGTTTCTCTCAGGGCTTTTTCACTTCTTTCATTCTGAGCATATAGGAAAGCCACTGATTTTTGTACATTTATTTTGTAACCTGCCACCCTGCTGAACTTCTCTATTAATTCCAGGAGCTTCCTGGTGGAGTTGTTGGGATCACTCAGGTATAAGATCATGTCATCTGCAAATAGGGATAGCTTGACATCTTCCTTGCTGATTTGAATCCCTCTTATGTCCCTTTCTGGTTTTATGCCTTCAGCTAAGACTTCAAGTACAACATTGAAAGAAGTGGTGAGAGTGGACAGCCTTATCTAGTTCCTGATCGAAGTGGGAATGCTTCCAGTTTTTCCCCATTGAGTATAATCCTTGCTGCAGGCTTGTTGTATACTGGTTTTATTATATTGATAAAGGTTCCTTCCATTCCTACTATCTCTAGTGTTTTGATCATAAAAGGCTGTTGGATCTTGTCAAAAGCTTTTTCTGCATCTATCGAGAGTATCATGTGGTCTTGGGCTTTGGACTGGTTTACATGATGAATTACATTTATTGATTTACATATATTGAACCTACCTTGGGTGCCTGGGATAAAGCCTACTTGGTCCCTGTGAATGATCTTTTTGATATTTTTTTTAATTTTTTTATTATTATTATTATTCAACTGTGCACATGTGCGTGTGTATGTGTGCACGCGCGTGTGTCTGTGTGTGTGTCTGTGTGTGTGTAGAACCACGGACGAATTCGCGAACCACCATGGACGCCTCCACCTCCTTCTGCCCCGGGATTCACAGGCTCCATCCTACCAGGACCAGAAGCGCAGGCCGCCCCCGCTTCCGCCTGGCATCTATACGTGGGATCTGGGATCCGAACTCAGGACCTTCCTCCTGCAAGGCGGAGGCTTAAACCCTGAGCCACCTCTCCAGCCCTTTGATATGTTTTTGTATCTGATTTGTTAAGACTTTGTTGAGAATCTTTGCATCTGTGTTCATCAGAGGGATTGGCCTATAGTTTTCTTTTCTAAGTGAATGTTTATTAGGTTTTGTGAGTAAAATGATATTAGCTTCATAGAAGGAATTTGATAGTGTTCCTTCCTTTGCTATTTGATGGAACAATTTAAGGAGTATTGGTGTTATTAACTCCTTAAATGTCTGGTAGAACTCTGTGCTGAATCCATCTGGTCCAGGACATTTTTTAGTGGAAAGATTCGAGATTACTTCTTCAATTTCCTCATATGTTATAGGACTATTTAAGTAATTCACAACTTCCTGATTCAATTTAGGTAAGTTGTGTTTACTTTGAAATTCATCCATCTCTTTTGTGTTGTCAAACTTCACCGAGTATAATTTTTTGAAATATGGTGTTATAATTGTCTGGATTTCTGGGGTATCAATAGTGATATCTCCATTTTCATTTCTAATTTTGTTGATTTGGGTTTTCTCTCTCTTGTTTTTGGTTAATTTAGGTAGGGGTGTATCAATCTTATTGATTTTTTCAAAGAACCAGCTTTTTTACTGGTTGATTTTCTCTATCGTTTTCTTAATCTCGATTTCAGATATTTCTTCCCTTATTTTGCTAATCTTCTGCTTTTGGGATCAGATTGCTCTAGTTTCTCTAAAGCCTTAAGCTGCATCATTATGTTATTTATTTCTGTTGTTTCCATTTTTCTGATGTAGGCATTAAGAGCTATGAACTTACCTCTTAGGACAGCTTTCATTGTGTCCCAGAGATTTTGGTAAGTTGTATTTTCATTATCATTCGCTTTCAGGAAATCTTGATTTCCTTTTTAATTTCTTCCTGATTCCAATTCTCATTCAGCATCATAGTGTTAAGTTCCCAGTAGTTAATGTATTTTCTGTCATCTGTTGTGTTGTGGATGTCAAGCTTGAGGCTGTGGTGGTCTGATAGGGCACAGGCTAGAATTTCAACTTTCCTGTATATGTGGAGATTCGTTTTGTGGCCCAATATGTGATCTATTTTGGAGAAAGTTCCATGTGGTGCTGAGAAAAATGTGTATTCTTTGGTGCGTCGGTGAAAAGTTCGATAGAGATCTGTAAGGTCCATTTCTTTAAGGGTTTAAGTTCCAAAGTGTCTCTGTTAAGCTTTTGACCTGTTGATCTATCCCATGTTGAGAGGGCGGTGTTGAAATCCTCAAGAATTATCATTTGGAGGTTGATTTCTCGCTTTTGACGCTGTAGGATTTTCTTAATGAATATGGAGGGGCCCGTATTGGGTGCATAAATATTCAGTCTTGTGAAGTCTTCCTGGTGAATTGTACCTGTGATTAAAATGTAGTATTCATCTGTGTCTCTTATGATTTTTTTTGGTTTGAAGTCCACTTTGTCTGACAGCATAATGGCTACCCCTGCCTTTTTCCTGGTTCCATTAACTTGCAGTATTTTGGACCAGCCTTTCATTCTTAGGACGTGCCTATCTTTTGTGGTGAGATGAGTTTCCTGAAGGCAACTGATTGATGGGTTGTGATTTTTAATCCAAGTATGTAATCTGTGTTTCTTAATCCGTGAGTTAATACCATTGATATTTAATCTTATAATGCTGAAGTTACTTTTAATTCCGGACATTTTTTATGTTTAGTGGATTTTGTAAGCTTATTATTTTACATTTATGTTTTTGTGGTATTATACTACTCTTCTGTCTTCCTGGATACGGTTGTTTTTTTCTTCACGTTTGCGTATCATTTCTAGCATTTTTTGAAGACCTGGTTTGGTAGACATGTAAGCCTTCAAGTTGCCTTTATGGTGGAAAACTTTTCTTTCTCCCTTGATCATGACAGATAGTTTTGCCTGGTATATCAGTGTTGGTTGGCATTTTTGCTCATTTAATGCATGAAGTACGTCTCTCCAAGCTTTCTTGCTTTTACTGTTTCCATTGAGAAGTCCTTTTTTATTTTAATAGGTTTGCCTTTAAAAGTGACTTGCTTTTTTTCTCTTGAAGCTCACAGCATCTTTTCTTTGTCTTGAATGTGGAGTCTTTTGACCATTATTTGCCATGGTGATTTTCTATTTTGGTCATATCTGTTTGGAATGTGAAATGCCTCTTGTATTTGGATGGGCCTCTCAGTCTAATGTTGAGGAACTTTTCATTTATGACAATTTGAAAAATTTTCTCAGGTGTGGTATTTTGAGATTCTTGCTCTGGTATTCCATGAATGCACATGTTAGGTTTCTTCAGGGTGTCCTGTATTTCTTGAATGTTCCTCTCAAGTATCTTTTTGGCTTTAACTATCTCTTCCATTGAGCTGGTTAATTCTCCCACTTTGTCTTCAAGATCTGAAATTCTATTTTCTGCTTCATTAGTTCTGCTGATAAGACTCTCTGTTGAGCTTTGGGTTGAAGATAATTTGTCTTTTAGTTCAATTTTAAACTCTGCCTGAGACTGTTTTAACTGCTCTATGCCTATTTTTGTTTCTTGAACTGTTCTTCTCAACTCCTCCAAGTGCCTGTTGTGTTCCTGTTCAAAGTGTTTGATGCGGTTTTTTAACTCTTCTCGGATTTCGTCTTTCATAGTATTAATCATGGTAATGATCATACTCTGAAAGTCGTTATGTTGGGTCTGGCTTTCATGGCTATTTTCTGTGGATTTGTTCTGGTCAGAATCCATCCTTAAGGGGTTGATTCTTTCAGTGGGAGATTGGTCTCTTTGGGTTTTGTTTCTCATGTATCTGCACTTTGACTTGGGCATTGTTGTTTTGTCTTCTAGGGCTTTTCAGTTTCCATGTGTTTTTGACTGAACTGATTTAGTTGGTATTACTACACTTGGGCAGTTGTTACTAGTGCTTGCCTTGGGGTTGGGTATGTTTGTCTTTTGTTATTGTTATTTCCTAGTTGAGGCTATTAGGCTGTTAGTACATCAGTTAAATCAGTTTAAGTAGACAGGGGGTGAATATTACTATGTTAGTGCAGTTTTACGATTTAGTATTTTGGTGATATGTAAGGGTGAGTGGTGTACTCCCAGGAGTGTATATGTTTTTGGGGTGCCTGTATGGAAAGGTTAATCTACAGTGATTAATATTAGAAAGGAACAGTAAGGTGAAAAAAAAAGGGAGGTTTACTTATCTTTGGGCTGAATGTGAAGAATCTCTCCCATGTGATAGGATGATTGTAGAGGTTTTCAGATGTATGGCCTTTGACTCTTAGAACTTTGCTTGAGTTTTCTTTGGACTCTATTGATTTCTGAGTAGCAGTGTGTCTTCTGTAGACTATTTGCATGGGTACCCAGTGGGCCAGAGGGGCAGAGGGGCTGATGTTGTTGGCAGATTTCTTCACCTGGGACCTGGGACTTGGCTTAGTGGTCCTCCCAAGCTCCAGGGATGGTGGAATGTGAGCAAGTCCTGTCCAGTTGGTTGGACAGGCAGGCGGGAGGAAGAAAGGTCCTGGGGCCCGGGGCGCAGTCTAGGTCAAAGCCTGAGGCAGCCCAGGACGAGCGGCTAGGACACGGTGAATATACTCTTATAACAAGACTCTAATTTAACAGGTTTTTATCTCTGCCCAGGGGGTGACATCCAATACCCATCAGGATGGAGTGAAGGGCATTGCAGGAGCAGCAAAACTGAAAAAAAAATCAACAAATCATAATTCAGAACATCAGAGTCTCTATATCAACCACCTGGAACTGGGCCAGACTAATCTGTCCACATCCTGAAGCTCAGGGAAATTTGTGGAAGAGGAGGCGGTAAGATTGTAAGAGCACAAGGATGGGTGGAGTAATGATATGCAAGATACTCCACACAAGTTAGGGCGGAAGCAATCATAATACGATTTTGCATGACCCGCGCCATGTCCAACACATTATTGACCCCACAAATTCTAGCATGGACTAAAGGCACTAAGATCCTTGGAGGCTAGGGAATGACAGTCACAGTAGTGTTCTTAAGCTTATAGGGAACACAGGAAAGGGTTCTGGGAAATGGCCCTGGGTCCTCGCACCTCATTGGACAGGAGGACCCAGAGGTTAGTTTGGCATGCACATTAAAGGATGCTCCGGGGATTGGGGGGGGGAAGCAACTGGGGGATGCAGTGGGAAGGGAGAGGGGAGGGGGAAGCAAAGGTTTGGGGAGGTGGAGGGAGGGAAGGGACCAGTGTACCTGTTAAATTTGTATGAGTGGAAATAATAATAAAATAAAATAAAATATTACAAAAACATTTGAAATTATTTAAATACTTTTTAAAATTTCATTTTCTTGTGGTCCTTGTAATTTTTTCTTTTTTTCTTTTTTTCTTTATTTCTTCCACTCATACAACGTTGATTTTTAAAATTTATCTATCTATCTATTTATTTATTTATTTATTTATTTGTTTGTTTGTTTGTTTGTTTATTTATTTATTTATTTATTTCCGCTCATACAAACTTAATAGGTACACCGGTCCCCTCCCTCCCTCCACATTAACTTAATAGAAAGAATTTGGTAGTGTTCCTTCTTTTGCTATTTGATGGAACAGTTTAAGGAGTATTGAGCCAGCGTGCCACCAGTCCTTTTGCTGTTCCGCTCACCTGCCCACCTGGCCTGGATGCTCCGGGTCACTCTGCATCTCAGGTAACCCCACCAGTCTGTCCCAGCTCCTCCCGCTGGCCAGCTTGAGCAGCACCCAGCCTGCCTGGGGTTTGCTGGTACTCTAGGCCACTCCTTGTAATTTTTTCTGAAATACTATATCTTCAAAACTGTGGAATTACCTCCCCAAAACTAATTTTACTTAGAGATGATCTTGTGTTTTATGAAAAGTGTATCCTGAGATGAATGATTAAGTTTTTATGCCTTATTTTTCCAAAACTGGCTTATGCCCTCCAGCAGATTGGTCCTTATGTGCCAGGAGGAAATTCCTATTCCTTGTACATCATCCAGTGATTGCATTTCCAATTGAATTGCATGCATCTCATGAAGAGTTTCTGCCACAACGTACACAGCCTTGTTATATATTGTAACTCTCTTCACTTATTTTCATATCAAAAATATGTCTAGGTAAAAATTCCAAGGAGGCATTGTCTAGACAATAGTCCAGTCTTTCACAGTCAGATGCCAAAAATGAACAATTGAAAAAGGTGACCCATAATCTAGCAAGGAAGATGTCATTGGGGCATTTGAAAAGATGAACAGTACGGATAAAATTTGTAAAACCAGAAGCTTCCTCTTAGTGGTGTGAAAAAATGAGAGTACCATGGAATGATTCCTGTATGAGATTATTTGGAATGATAGCAGCATCAAATTGTGAGTTCATGATCCAGACTTTAGGTGTCATTATACTTTGATCTAAGTTCAGTAATAAGTTGTAAAGAGAGTCAGTGTCCTCATAAATAATAATGACATTTGCTGAAGACTTGTGAATATCTGGAAAATACATGAAATCTATTGGATATATGGACAACATTTTAGATAAGAACATTTTCACAAAGGATATGCAGATTGTGTTCCTATCCATCTCTCTTCTGAAGTCTGACAGGATGTGAGCACCTTTTTCATCATGGGAGATTAACAGGCCCACCCAGTTCCAGTGAAAATGAAACATTAAGGAAATGATAGCTTTAGCTAGAAATGTGTGCTTATGGCCCATTTGGTACAGAAATATGAAATGTAAAGTTAGAACAGGATCAAATGGTCCAAAGGTTAGCTAAAGAAGGTACAAAATTGGGAACTGTATGAGAAAGAATCCCACGAATAAGTACAATGTGAAACCCTATGTGGATAAACGATTCTCAAAATGAATTTGGTCATTTATCACTTAATATCCTATCATCTTTCTGAGAAGTTTCTACTAAATTATTAATCAGATCAAGTTCTTAGATGTATACAGTATGTACTTCAATATTGGGAGCTTATTTTACAAATAAACATACAAATTTCAAAAGGCTTTAGAAGCTAGTTTTACAAATAAACATAAATATTCCAAAGGGCCTGTGAGTGAGCAAATTTTGTGGGCAAAACTCATCTATTATACAGTAACCACATTTGCTTGGTGCCTTTAGGAGTATAAGTAACAGTGAATGGAGAATTATTTCACTTTATCTTTCCCAGCCACTCTCACCTGTGGAATTTTATAGACATCAAGCAGTGTCCCCATTTGGCTAGATGTAATCATTGATGGCCCAGTAAGTACTACTACAGACTTGTTCTCTCTCCTGCAGTTATAGTTAGGGATATTTTTGTTCAACCCAGATAGCCACATGAGGGGAATGCTCATTGTTCCCCTGTCTGTAGATGGAATGTTATGAACATCAAGTCCAAGAGATATGTTGGGTAAGATATTAGGGTTCCTGTTGACTTCTTCAATAGCAAAAACCAAGAACAGAACAAATTGGTAGTTCCTGTAGTTATACCTGCTGAAAATGTACAAACACCATCAGAAGGATAGACTCAAACCGTGATTTCTCAAGATTTACCACCTCCCACATAACTTCATCTTAGATAGGAATGATCCACAGTAGTAATACAGTATCTTCTTGTATGCTTGTATAGGGTTCAGGGTACTTACATAATATTTCAGACTAGCAGACATAAAATAAGAATAAGTGAGGGAAGTATAGCTTAAGAATCACTGTATCATGAAACAAATGCAGAGTGGATTGGTCAATGAGAATGAGAGAAAAGTGACATAATAACTTAGTGATGTAAAGACGTCTGCTAAAGAGATATTCATGTATAAATTAAGACTCCATAAAAAATAGATGACAGCATGATCTCTGAAAAGAAATAGATTCAAAGCAATACACAAAAAATTTAACCGGCTGATCTGAAAAAAACATGTGACAAACCGAACAAAGAAAAGTATAGACAGTAGATGTTATACATGCATGTGGATATTTTCAAAATACTTTAGGAAGTATAATCAAACAACAATTATATATTCTAGGTATTGTTAAAATCTCTATAAAGTATACTGGCTGAAATCCAATTCCAATGGAAAGAGTAAGAAGGGCTTTAACTGACTCAATAAAGGCTGCATTCAATACTTACATAGCAAAAAACACTGTAGATTTAGAAGAAAGAATCAATTTGAGAACATCAAGACAGAAAAACCAAATCACAGTTTCTGACAAGCCTATCAAAATAACAAGTGCATTTTTTTCATTGTAAACAGAGAAGGCCAGAAGAGGTTGGACAGATGCACTTAAAGGATTGAATTATCACAAATGCCAATCCTAAATGAGATACCCAATAAAAATTTAAATCATAAATAAAAATGAGAAGAAAAATTTACACGATAAAAAAGCCGATTTGAAAGCCTCCATAAATAGTTTTAATTAATTAATTAATTAACTAATTAATTTCAGCTCATACAAACTTAATAAGTCCACTGGTCCCCTCCCTCCCTCCACCTCTCCCTGGACCGCCTAGATCCCTCCACTCTTTTCCCCTTCCTTTCCTACCCTTCCCTCCCTATCTCCCAGTGCCTCCTCCCTCACATCCCTGGAGCATCCTTTAATGTGTATGTGAAACTTTCCTCTGGGCCCTCCTCTCTGATGAGGTGTAAAGACTTAGTAGCATTTCCTAGAACTCTTTCTTGTGTTCTTCATAAGTATAGGAACACTATCGTGGCTGTCATTGCCTAGTTTCTAAGGATCCTAGTGCCTTTAGTCCATCCTAGACTTTGAGGAGTCAATAATGTGTTGGTCATTTCACAGGTCATGCAAAATCCTACTATGATTGCTTCGGACCTAACTTGTGTGGAGTATCTTGAATATCATTACTCCTCTCCATCCTTGTGCTCTTACAAGTCTTACCGCACCCTATTCCACAAATTTCTCTTAGCTTCAGGATGGGGAGAGATTAGGCTGGCCTGGTTCCAGGGGGTTGATATAGAGTCTCTGATGCTCTGAATTATGGTTTTTTGATTTTTTTTCAGTTTTGCTGCTCCCGCAATGCCCTTCAGTCCATCCTGATGGGAATTGAATGTAACCACCTGGCCAGAGATAAAAAGTTGTTAAAATAGAGTCTTATTTATAAGAGTATATTCAAAGGTAGATGGAATAAAAGTAGGAGACCACGGTGAGGGGGGGGGGGTCAGTATCCCATTTGCACAATGGTTACTTTCTTTTATTTTTTGTTTTTTAATTTTTAATTTTTTTTTCTGTTCATACAAATGTAATAGGTACCTCGGACCCCTCCCTCCCTCCACCCCTTACTGGACCCCCTAGATTCTTCCCTCCTTTTCCTCTTCCTTTCCCCCCTCCCTCCTTTTCTCCCAGTGCCTCCTACCCCCATCCCTGGAGCATACTTTAATGTGTATGTCAAACTTCCTGATTCCCAGAGGAGTTACAATATCTTTATCTGAACAGAAGCTCATTAGTTTCACAAGATCTCATCTGTTGAGTATTGGTTGACTATTGGATGTCCGTTTAGGAACTGTTGGCCTAGTCCAATCAGTTCGAGGGAGTTCCCTACCCTTTCAACTATACTTTGTATGGTCTCTAGCCTTATATTGAGGTCCTTGATCCATTTGGAATTAAGTCTTGTACATGGTGACAAGTATGTGTACAGTTTTAATCTTCTGCATGTGGATATTCAGTTTTGTCAGCACCATTTGTTGAAGATGCTGTTCTTTTTCCATTGGATTTTTTTGGGCCCCTTTGTTAAAGATCAGATCGATGTAGTTGTGTGGACTGATATCTGGGTCTTCAACCCTTATCCATTGATCTGTGTGTCTATTTTGAAGCCAATACCAGGCTGTTTTTACAACTATGGATTTGTAATATAGACTAAGGTTTGGTATGATGATACCTCCAGCCGTGTTTTTGTTACTCAGGATTGTCTTTGCTATCCTGTGTCTTTTGTGCCTCCATATGAATTTTGAGATTATTTTGTAAACTTCTTTGAAAAATTGCTTTGGAATTTTAATTGGTATAGCATTGAATCTCTATGCTACCTTGGTAAGATGGTCATTTTTATGATGTTGATTCTGCCAATCCAGGTACATGGGAGGTCTTTTCACCTTCTGGTGTCTTCTGCAGTTTCTTTCTTTATGGTTTTAAAGTTTTCATTGTAAAGGTCTCTTACTTTCTTGGTTAGTTTTATGCCAAGATATTTCATTTTTTAGGGGCTATAGTAAATGGGATTGTTTCTCTCACGGCTTTTTCTCTTCTTTCATTCTGGGCATATAGGAAGGCCACTGATTTTTATACATTTATTTTGTATCCTGCCACCCTGCTCAACTTCTATATTTGTTCCAAGAGTTTCCTGGTGGAATTTTTGGGATCACTCACGTATAAGATCATGTCATCTACAAATACAGATAACCTTACTTCTTCCTTGCCAATTCGAATCGCTTTTCTCTCCCTTTCTTGTCTTATGGCTTCAGCTAAGACTTCAAGTACAATATTGAATAGAAGTGGTGAGAGTGGACAGCCTTGTCTAGTTCCTGATCGAAGTGGGAATGCTTCAAGTTTTTCCCCATTGAGTATAATTCTTGCTGTAGGCTTGTTGTATACAGTTCTTTTTATATTGAAAAAGGTTCCTTCCATTCCAACCTTCCCTAGGGTTTTGATCATAAAGGGCTGTTGGATCTTGTCAAAAGGTTTTTCTGCATCTATTGACAGTATAATGTGGTCTTGAATTTTGGACCAGTTTATATGGTGAATTACATTTATTGATTTGCGTATGTTTAACCAACCTTGTGTGCCTGGGATAAAGCCGACGTGATCCTTGTGAATGATCTTTTTGATGTGTTTTGAAACCTATTTGCTAAGACTTTGTTGAGAATCTTTGCATCTGGGTTCATGAAAGAGATTGTCCTATAGTTTTCTTTTTAATGTGTATCTCTATTATATTTTGGGATTAAGACAATATTAGCTTCATAGAAGGAATTTTGTAGTGTTCTTTCCTTTGCTATTTGATGGAACAGTTTAAGGAGTATTGGTGTTATTAGCTCCTTAAATGTCTGTTAGAAATCTGTGCTGAATCCATCTGGTCCAGGACATTTTTTGGTGGGAAGATTCAAGATTACTTCCTTGATTTCCTCATTTGTTGTAGGAATATTTACATAATTTAAAACTTCCTGATTCAATTTAGGTAAGTTGTGTTTACTTAGGAATTCATCCATCACTTCTGTGTTGCCAAATATCACAGAGTATAAATTTTTGAAATAAGATATTGAAATTCTCTGGATTTCTTGGGTATCAGTAGTGATAACTCCATTTTCATTTCTTTTTTTTCTTTCCTTTTTTTTTCTTTTTATATTTTTTATTATTATTTCCACTCATACAAACTTAATAGGTAGACCAGTTCCCTCCCCCCTCCTACTCCCCCCAAACCCCCTGCTCCCCCTCCCTCCCTCCCCATCTCCTAGTGCCTCCCCCCAATTCCCAGAGAGTCCTTTATTGTGCATGCCTGACTCTCCTCTTGGTCCTCCTTTCCGATGACGTACAAGGACCCAGTGGCATTTCCCTGAACCCTTTCTCGTGTTCCCCTTAAGCATAGGAACACTACTGTGACTGTCAATCCCTTGCCTACAAGGATCGTGGTGCCTTTAGCTGATGTTAGACTTTGTGAGGTCAATAGTGTGATGGACATGACGCAGGGCATGCAAAGTCCTATTATGATTGCTTCAGCCCTAACTAGTGTGGAGACTCTTCAAATCATTGCTCCCCCCATCCTTTTGCTCTTACAATCTCACCGCCCCCTCTTCTGCAAATGTCCCTGAGCTTCAGGATGGGGGGAGATTAGGCTGGTTTAGTTCTATGTGGATGATATAGAGTCTCTGAAGTTCTGGATTGTGGTTTGTTGCTGTTCTTTTGCAGTTTTGCTGCTCCTGCAATGCCCTTCACTCCATCGTGATGGGCACTGTATGTCACCCCCTGGTCAGAGACAAAAAACTGTTAAACTGGAGTCTTGTTATAATAGCACATTCAAGGGTAGATGTAATAAAAGCAGGAAACCTCGGTGAGGGAGGGGTCAGTCACTCATTTGCAAAATGATCATTTTTCATCTGCCAGACTGTATGTACTCCCCTTCTGGTGAGATCATACCCCCTCAGGTGTACATGATCAGGAACGGACGTCTGTGAACTTAACCAGGTGTCACATTACTTACTTGCATTCCTTGGAGGCCGATTTTCTCTGCTGTAACATGGTCCCCTCTGTCCTTGTGTCTGGTGTGGCCCTCCAACCCCATCCCTCCTGTTCACAATCCTAGCAATTACCGTATTACGTGGGTTTACCCTTGAGTGTCTCAATGTGGGCTGGGTGAGTTTGGTACTAGGAGCCACCTATTAGGGAGTACATACGGTGCTTAACTTTCTGGGTTTGGGATACTTCGCTTAATATAATTGTTTCTAATGACATCCATTTCCCAGCAAATTCCAGTAATTCATCATTTTTGATGGCCGAGTAGTACTCCATTGTATAGATTTACCACTGTTTCCTTATCCACTCAACAACTGTTGGACATTTAGGTTGATTCCATGACTGTGTATTGTAAACAGTGCTGCTATGGACATGGTCATGCTTGTGCTATCAAGGCGAACCTCTGCTGCATGGGGGGTTATTCCCAAAAGTGGAATAGCAGGGTCATATGGCATTTCAATCTTTAATTTCTTTAAGAATCTCCAGATGGCTCGCCAGAGTGGCTGTATGAGCCTGCATTCCCACCAGCAATGCAGCAGAGTTCCCCTCTCTCCACATCCTCTCCAGCACTTGTTGTTGTTTGTATTGTAGATTTTTGCCATCCTGACCAGGGTGAGATGATATCTCAGGGAGGTTTTGATTTGCATTTCCCTGATGGCTAAGGAAGTGGAGCATTTTTTAAGATATTTCTTAGACATTTTAATTTCATCTCTGGTAAAATTTCTTTTAAGTTCCAGGGCCCATTTTTTAATTGGGCCATTGGTTTCCTTGGTGTTTAATTTTCTAAGTTCTTTGTGCACTCTGGACAGTAGAGCTCTATCAGATATGTGGTTAGTGAAGATTTTCTCCCGTTCTGTGGGTTGCCTTTGAGCTCGTGTGACAATATCTTTATATGAACAGAAGCTTGTTAATTTCACAAGATCCCAACTGTTGAGATTTGGTAGCAGTGACTGTGCCATTGTATGTCTGTTTAGGAAATGTTGGCCTAGCCCAATCAGCTCAAGGGAGTTTCCTATCCATTCAGTTATGATTTTTATAGTCTCTGGCTTGATATCAAGGTCCTTGATCCATTTGGAATTAAGTCTTGTACATGGTGACAAGTACGGGTCCAGCTTTAATCTTCTGCATGTGGAGATTCAGTTTTGCCAGCACCATTTGTTGAAGATGCTGTTCTTTTCCCATTGGATTCTTTGGGCCCCTTTGTCAAAGATCAAATGGCTGTATTTTTGTGGGCTTATATCTGGGTCTTCAACCCTTATCCATTGATCTGTGTGTCTATTTTGGAACCAGTACCAGACTGTTTTTATAACTATGGATTTGTAGTATAGACTAAGGTTTGGAATGGTAATACCTCCAGCAGTGTTTTTGTTACTCAGGATTGTCTTTTCTATCCTGGGTCTTTTGTGCCTCCATATGAACTTTAAGATTATTTGGTCAACTTCTTTAAAGAATTGCTTTGGGATTTTAATTGGTATAGCATTGCATTTCTATATTGCCTTTGGTAGGATGGTCATTTTTACAATGTTGATTCTGCCAATCCAGGAGCATGGGAGGTCTTTCCACCTTCTGAAGTCTTCAGCAATTTCTTTCTTTAGGGTTTTAAAGTTTTCATTGTAAAGTTCGTTTACCTCCTTGGTTAGGTTTATACCAAGGTATTTCATTTTTTTAGGGGCTACAGTAAATGGGATTGTTTCTCTCAAGGCTTTTTCACTTCTTTCATTCTGGGCATATAGGAAGGCCTCTGATTTTTGCACATTTATTTTGTATCCTGCCACCCTGCTGAACTTCTCAATTAGTTCCAGGAGCTTCCTGGTGGAGTTTTTGGGATCCCTCAGGTATAAGATCATGTCATCTGCAAATAGGGATAGCTTGACTTCTTCCTTGCCGATTTGAATCCCTCTTATGTCCCTTTCTTGTCTTATGGCTTCAGCTAAGACTTCAAGTACAGTATTGAATAGAGGTGGTGAGAGTGGACAGCCTTGTCTAGTTCCTGATCGAAGTGGGAATGCTTCCAATTGTTCCCCATTGAGCATAATCCTTGCTGTGGGCTTGTTGTATACAGCTTTTATTATATTGATAAAGGTTTCTTTCATTCCTACAGTCTCTAGCGTTTTGATCATAAAAGGCTGTTGGATTTTGTCAAAGGCTTTTTCTACATCTATCGAGAGTATCATGTGGTCTTGGACTTTGGACTGGTTTACATGATGAATTACATTTATTGATTTGCGTATGTTGAACCAACCTTGTGTGCCGGGGATGAAGCCTACTTGGTCCCTGTGAATGATCTTTTTGATATGTTTTTGTATCTGATTTGCTAAGACTGTGTTGAGAATCTTTGCGTCTTTGTTCATCAGAGAGATCGGCCTATAGTTTTCTTTTTTAAGTGAATCTTTATTAGGTTTTGGGATTAAGACGATATTAGCTTCATAGAAGGAATTTGGTAGTGTTCCTTCCTTTGCTATTTGATGGAACAGTTAAGGAGTACTGGTGTTATTGACTCCTTAAATGTCTGGTAGAATTCTGTGCTGAATCCATCTGGTCCAGGACATTTTTTGGTGGGAAGATTCGAGATTACTTCTTCAATTTCCTTATATATTATATGGCCATTTAAGTATTTCACAACTTCCTGATTCAATTTAGGTAAGTTGTGTTTACTTCGAAATTCATCCATCTCTTGTGTGTTGTCAAACTTCACTGAGTATAAGTTTTTGAAATATGATGTTATAATTCTCTGGATTTCTTGGGTATCAGTAGTGATTACTCCATGTTCATTTCTAATTTTGTTAATTTGGGTTTTCTCTCTCTTGCTTTTGGTTAATTTAGCTAGGGGTGTATCTATCTTACTGATTTTTTCAAAGAACCAGCTTTTTGACTGGTTGATTTTTTCTATCGTTTTCTTAGTCTCGATTTCAGATATTTCTCCCCTTATTTTGCTAATCTCCTCTCTTCTACTACTTTTGGGATCAGATTGCTGAAGTTTCTGTAAAGCCTTAAGCTGCATCATTGTTTTTTTCTGATGTTTCCATTTTTTTGATGTAGGCATTAAGAGCTATGAACTTACCTCTTAGAACAGCTTTCATTGTGTCCCAGAGATTTTGGTAAGTTGTATTTTCATTATCATTCTCTTTCAGGAAATCTTGAATTTCCTTTTTAATATCTTCCTTAATCCAGTTCTCATTCAGCATCATATTGTTAAGTTTCCAGGAGCTAGTGTATTTTCTCTTGTTTGTTGTGTTGTGGATGTCCAGCTTTAGGTCGTGGTGGTCTGATAGGGCACAAGTTAGAATTTCAACTTTTTTGTATATGTGTAGATTCCTTTTGTGGCCCAATATGTGATCTATTTTGGAGAAAGCTACATGTGCTGCTGAGAAAAATGTGTATTCTTTGGTGCGTGGGTGAAAAGTTCGATAGAGATCTGTAAGGTCCATTTCTTTAAGGGTTTGATTAAGTTCCAAAGTGTCTCTGTTAAGCTTTTGACCTGTTGATCTATCCCATGTTGAGAGGGTGGTGTTGAAGTCCCCAAGAATTATCGTTTGGGGGTTGATTTCTTGCTTTAGACGCTGTAGGGTTTTCTTAATGAATGTGGAGGTGCCCGTATTGGGTGCATAAATGTTCAGTATTGTGAACTCTTCCTGGTGAATTGTACCTGTGACTAAAATGTACCATCCGTCTGTGTCTCTTCTGATTTTCTTTGGTTCAAAGTCCACTTTGTCTGAAAGCATAATTGCTACCCCTGCCTGTTTCCTGGTTCCAGTAGCTTGCAAGGTTTTGGATCAGCCTTTCATTCTTAGGATGTGCCTATCTTTTGTGGTGAGATGAGTTTCCTGCAGGCAGCAGATTGTTGGATTGTGGTTTTTAATCCAAGTTTGTAATCTGTGTCTCTTAATTGGTGAGTTAATACCATTGACATTTAATGTTATAATGGAGAAATTATTTTTAATTCTGGACATTTTTTATGTTTAATAGATTTTGTAAGCATGTTGTTTGATATTTATGTTTTGGTGGTATTATACTTCCCTTTTGTCCTCCTGGATATGCTTGTTCTTTTCTTCAAGCTTGAGTATCAGTTTTAGGATTTTTTGAAGGCCTGATTTGGTAGACATGTATCCCTTCAGGTTGTCTTTGTGCTGGAAAACTTTTCTTTCTCCCTCAATCATGACAGATAGTTTTGCCTGGTATATCAGTCTGGGTTGGCATTTTTGCTCATTTAATACTTGAAGTATATCTCTCCAAGGTCTTCTTGCTTTTAGTGTTTCCATTGAGTAGTCATTTGTTATTCTAATAGGTTTACCTTTAAAAGTGACTTGCTTTTTTTCAGTTCAAGCTCTCAGCACCTTTTCTTTGTCTTGAATGTGGAGTGTTTTGACTATTATTTGCCGTGGCGATTTTCTATTTTGATCATATCTATTTGGATTGTGAAATGCCTCTTGTATTTGGATAGGCCTCTCATTCTTTAGTTGTGGGAAGTTTTCATTTATGATGAATTGAAATATTTCCTCAGGTGTGGTATTTTGGGATTCTTGTTCTGGTATTCCATGAATGCGCATGTTAGGCTTCTTCAGGGTGTCCCATATCTCTTGAATGTTCCTCTCCAGTATCTTTTTGGCTTTAACAATCTCTTCCATTGAGCTGGTTAATTTTCCCACTTTGTCTTCAAGATCTGAAATTCTATTTTCTTCCTCATTTGTTCTGCTGATAAGACTCTCTGTTGAGTTTTGGGTTGAAGATAACTTGTCTTTTAGTTCAATTTTAAACTGTGCCTGAGACTGTTTTAATTGCCCCATACCTATTTTTGTTTCTTGAACTGTTTTTCTCAAGTTCCTGTTGTGTTCCTGTTCAAAGTGGTTGATACGGTTGTTTAACTCTTCTTGGAGTTCCTCTTTCATAGTATTAATCATGGTAATGATCATACTCTGAAAGTCGTTATGTTGGGTCTGGCTTTCATGGCTATTTTCTGTGGATTTGTTCTGGTCGGAATCCCTCATTATGGGATGGATTCTTTTGGCAGGGGATTGGTCTTCTTGGGTTTTGTTTCTCGTGGACCTGCACTTTGACTTGTACATTGTTGTTTTGTTTTTTAGGACCTTTCAGTTTCTGTGTGTTTTTCACTGAATCGACGTAGTTGGTATTGTTACGTTTGCCAGTTATTACTAGTGCTTGCCTTGGATTGGGTATGTTTGTGTATTGTTATTGTTATATCCTAGATGAGGCTACTAGACTGTTAGTACGTCAGTTAATTCAGGTTATGTTACCAGGGGATGAATATTTGTTTGGTAGTGTACTTTTACGATTTAGTATCTTGGTGAAATGTGGGGGTGAGGGGTGTACTTCCTGGAGTTGTATGTTGTGGGGTGGCTGTATGAGAAAGTTGATCTACAGCATTGATACTTTAAAGTATCAGTAAGGTGAAAAGAAAAAGTTTACTTATCTTTGGGCTGGATGAGAAGAAACTCGCCCACGTGATATAATGATTGTAGTGGAGTCCAGCTGTATGGCCTGTGTTCCCTTTGTTCCTTAGAATTTTGCTTGAGTTTCCTTTGGGCTCTATTGAATTCTGAGTAGCAGTGTGTCTTCTGTGGACCACGTGCGTAGATCCTGGTGGGCCAGAGAGGCAGAGGGTCTGATGTTGATGGCAGAATTCTTCACCTGCGACCTGGGGGGAGGGCGGAGGCGCGCTGGAAGGGGAGGGTGGGAGGGGCTGGGGTCCAGGGTGGGGCCTAGGTGCTGCTGGCTGGATGGCTCTGGGGTAGGGGGCGGGGCTGGGCTGGGCTCTTTTGCTTGCTGGTTCAATGGCAGAATTCTTCACCTGGGACCTAGTGGGGTGGCGAGGCACAGGGGGCGGGAGGATGCGAGGGGCTTGGGTCTGGGCCGGGGGCCCAGGCTAAGCTGGAGTCGACCTGGGTGCTCGCCGCCGGAATGTGTGAGGCTCAGGGGTGGTCGCGCTGGGTTGGGCTCTCTCTCTCTCTCACTCACCTTGGGCAGTGGGCGGCGGGCGGGGGCGGGGCGGCGCGGAGGGGGCTGTGGCCGGCAGGGCCGGGGCGCAGGGCCAGGCGGAGTCCGCCGGAGTCCGCCTGGGTCCTCGACGCCGGGACGCGGTGGGCTCTGGTGTGGTCGGGCTGGGCTGGGCCTCCATTTTCATTTCTAATTTTGTTAATTTGAGTTTTCTCTCTCTTGCTTTTGTTTAATTTAGCTAGGGGTATATCATCTTATTGATTTTTTCAAAGAGCCAGCTTTTTGAGTGGTTGATTCTCTGTATTGTTTTCCTTATCTCAATTTCGGATAGTTCTCCTGTGATTTTGCTGATCTACCCTCTTCTACTGCTTTTGGGATTCAATTGTTCTAGTGTTTCTAAAGCTTTAAGCTGCATTGTTAAGTTATTTATTTGTGATGTTTCCATTTTATTGATGTGGGCATTAAGAGCTATGAACTTACATCTTAGGACAGCTTTCATTGTGTCCCAAAGATTTTGGTAAGTTTTTTTGTTCTTTGTCTTTCATTTCCAGGAAATCTTGAATTCCCTTTGTAATTTATTCCTGAATCCAATTCTCATTCAGCATCATAGTGTTGAGTTTCCAAGAGTTTGTGTATTTTCTTTTGTTTGTTGTGTCGTGGATATCAAGCTTTATACCATGGTGTTCTGATAGGATATAGGAACGCCTCCACAAATATTAAACTAAGTCTGAAGAAGTTATTAGAAAAAATACTGAAGGCTAAAGAAAAGGGTAAACAAACCCTAGAACAAAGAAGGGAAAAATAACATGAGCATAAATACATACACAAAACCCCAAAACTCCTAAAATCACAGAAATATGCAAACTTTTCTCAATTACAACCTTTAAACATTCATGCACTTAACCCCCTGAGCAAGAGACATAAGTTAAAAGCATGGATTAATAATTACAACCCATTAATTACTGCTTTCAGGAAGCAAATATCACCATGAAATGCAGGAATCACCTCAGAGTGAGCAGCTGTACGAAAGTCCTCCAAGATGATGGAACAAGGAAATGTGCAGGGGTAGCAATTCTAGTATCTGACAAAGTAGACTTCACATCAAATCAAATAATAAGAGACACAGAAGGACACTACATATTCTTTAGTGAAACGATCCATTAAGAAGACTTCACAAGTCTAAACATGTGCTCACCTAATACAGGTTTACTCATATTCACTAAATACCTACTGCAATGTCTAAAACAACAAATGAACTCAAATATTATCATGTTGGGGTTTCAGCACACCACTCCCACCAATAATTATGTCAATAGCCCAAAAATTGAACAGGGATAAGTTAGAAATAAATTAAACAATAAACTCCAAAACCAATAAACCACTGCAGAACTGCTATTCTAACATTAAGGAATATACATTTCGTGAAGCAAGCTAATGAAACTTATTCAAAAATAGACTATATACTAGGCCACAAAGTAGGCCTGAACATGTACAGAAAAATTGAAATTTATCTTGAGCTGTATCTTGTCACCATGGAATAAATCTAGACATCCATCAAAAAGTAAAAATCACAAAGTACACAAACTCTTGGAAAGTTAACACCAACCCACAGAATGACGAATGCATGTAGATAGAAGGCAAAATGGAAATTCAAAAATTCCTAGAATTAATGAAAATAAAGCAATATATCAAAAGCTTTGTGATATTATGAAAGCAGTTTTGAGAAGAAAGCTTATATCATGCAATGCCTACATAAAAAGAAAGAAATTCATAAATAAATAATAATACAGTGTTTGCAATATTAGAGAAAAATGAACAGATGAAAGTCCAAAAGTAGTATACAGGCAGAGGTTAATAATATCAGGAGAAAAGCATCTGACACTGAGACAAAGAAAATGATACAAAAATGAATTAAAGAGCTGGTTCTTTGGAAAAAATAACAAGATGGATAAGACATTAGTCAAATTAACGAAAACAAAAAATATTAAAAAACATTTATGAAATTGAGTCATCAAAATTGATCACAAGGCAATTAAGGGAATTCAAATAATACTTCAAAAATGTATGCTGTGCTAAATTTCAATCCGTATAAAGTGGATGATCACATACCACATGATTAATTTAAAGTAATTTTAAATTTCTCCAAAACAAAGCCCCAAATCAGGAGAATTCAGTGCATAATTGCACCATATATTCAAAGAACAGCTCACATCACTTTCTCCTTAAAATATTCCACAAAATAGAAAGGAAGGAACATTTTCAATCTCTTTATATAAAGCCAATCTTCCCTTTCACCCCACCCCGCTCCGCCGGTAGGGACCCACGCGTGCGGTCCAGCCGGGCCTCACCCCATGACCTAGGTAAGTCTCCGCCCATGCCCGCCCACCAGGACCCCAGGTCAGCCCAAAGGGACCTGGCTCCGACTCCCACCATCCAGCCGGAGGCGCACGCGGGGCCGAGGGACCAGGAGGACCTCCCCCTGTGCCCGGCCCCGCCCCAGCTGCCCTCGGGTTAAATAGCTCCACGCCGATGCCCCCATCCTCCCTTTACCCCACCCAGCTCCACCGGTCGGGAACCGAGCGCGGTCCAGCCGGGCCTCACCG
The DNA here is from genome assembly GCA_023101885.1 of Typhlomys cinereus. NCBI lineage: Eukaryota > Metazoa > Chordata > Mammalia > Rodentia > Platacanthomyidae > Typhlomys > Typhlomys cinereus. Next base: position 624,857 of record JALPQD010000394.1, on the reverse strand, counting down.
TGTGCCCTAGGTAAGTCTCTGCCCGCGCCTGCCCACCAGGACCCTAGGCCAAATAATTCAGTTTAGTGAAATTGAAAGATCTTATGAGTTAAAACGACAATTTAAAACAATGCCAAAGTCAAAGTGCTAATCCATGAGAAGCAACACTCAAGTAAACAAATTTCCGACTGAAGAAATTAATCCCATAATGTTAGACTCCAACCAGAAAAAACCCGTGGAAAAAGGCCAAGAAAGCCTGACCCAGGATAACGACTTTCAAAATATGATCATTACCATGTTCAATACTATGAAAGAGGAAATCCGGGAGGAATTACGTAATCGAATCAACCGCTTTGAAAAGGAACACAACAGACATCTGGAGGAGTTGAGAAAAACAGTGCAAGAAACAAAAACTGGCATAGAGCAGTTAAAACAAACTCAAACAGAGTTTAAAACTGAGCTACAAGACAAGTTATCTTCAACCCAGAACTCAACAGAGAGTCTTATCAACAGAACTAATGAAGCAGAAAACAGAATTTCAGACCTTGAAGATAAAGTGGGAGTACTAACCAGCTCAATGGAAGAGGTTGTTAAAGCCAAAAAGATACTTGAGAGAAATATCCAAGAGATATGGGACACCCTGAAGAAGCCTAACATGCGTATTCATGGAATACCAGAGCAAGAATCTCAAAATACCACCCCTGAGGAAATTTTTTAAACGATCATCAAGGAAAACTTTCCTCATCTAAAAAAAGAGAGGCCCATCCATATACAAGAGGCATTCCGCACCCCAAACAGATATGACCAAAATAGAAGCATGCCATGGCAAATAATAGTTAAAACACTCCACATTCAAGGTAAAGAACTGGTGCTGAGAGCTTCAAGGGAGAAAAAACAAGTCACTTTTAAAGGTAAACCTATTAAAATAACAAATGACTTCTCAGTCGAAACAGTAAAAGCAAGAAGAGCTTGGAGAGATATACTTCAAGTATTGAATGAGCAAAAATGTCAACCCAGGCTGATTTACCCTGAAAAACTATCAGTCATCATCAAGGGAGAAAGAAAAATTTTCCAGCACAAAGACAACTTTAAGGGATACATGTCCACCAAACCAGGCCTTCAAAAAATGCTAGAAATGATACTCAAGCATGAAGAAAAAAACAGGCATGTCCAGGAGAACAGAAGGCAAATATAACACCATTAAAAGCGAAGCAATATACTTATAAAAACTACTAAACATAATAAATGTCTGGAATTAAAAATAGTTTCTCAATTACAACACTAAATATTAATGGAATTAATTCACTGATCAAGACACACAGATTACAAACTTGGATTAAAAATCACAATCCATCAATCTGCTGCTTGCAGGAAACCCATAACCACAAAAGATAGGCACGCTCTAAAAATAAAAGGCGGGTCAACAATCCTACAAGCAAATGGAAGCAGAAAACAGGCAGGGGTAGCCATTATGATATCAGACAAAGTGGACTTCAAACCAAAGAAAATAAGAGACACGGATGGATACTACATTTTAGTCACAGGTACAATTCACCAGGAAGACTTCACAATACTGAACATATATGCACCCAATACGGGCCCCTCCACATTCATTAAGAAAACCCTACAGCGTCTAAAGCTAGAATTCAACCCCCAAACGATAATTCTTGGGGACTTCAACACCGCCCTCTCAACATGGGATAAATCAACAGGTCAAAAGCTTAACAGAGACACTTTGGAACTTAATCAAACCCTGAAAGAAATGGACCTTAAGATCTCTATCGAACTTTTCATCCACGCACCAAAGAATACACATTTTTCTCAGCAGCACACGGAACTTTCTCCAAAATAGATCACATATTGGGCCACAAAAGGAATCTACACATATACAAAAAAGTTGAAATTCTAACCTGTGCCCTATCAGACCACCACAGTCTCAAGCTGGACATCCACAACAAAACAAACAAGAGAAAATACACTAGCTCCAGGAAACTTAACAATATGATGCTGAATGAGAACTGGAATCAGGAAGAAATTAAAAAGGAAATTCAAGATTTCCTGAAAGTGAATGATAATGAAAATACAACTTACCAAAATCTCTGGGACACAATGAAAGCTGTTCTAAGAGGTAAGTTCATAGCTCTTAATGCCTACATCAAAAAAATGGAAACATCAGAAATAAACAACTTAACAATGCAGCTTAAAGCTTTAGAGACACTAGAGCAATCTGATCCCAAAAGTAGTAGAAGAGAGGAGATTAGCAAAATAAGGGGAGAAATATCTGAAATCAAGATTAAGAAAACGATAGAAAAAATCAACCAGTCAAAAAGCTGGTTTTTTGAAAAAATCAACAAAATTGATACACCCCTAGCTAAATTAACCAAAAGCAAGAGAGAGAAAACCCAAATTAACAAAATTAGAAATGAACATGGAGTTATCACTACTGATACCCAAGAAATCCAGAGAATTATAACATCATATTTCAAAAACTTATACTCTGTGAAGTTTGACAACACAAAAGAGATGGATGAATTTCTAAGTAAACACAACTTACCTAAATTGAATCAGGAAGTTGTGAATTATTTAAATAGTCCTATAACATATAAGGAAATTGAGGAAGTAATCTCGAATCTTCCCACCAAAAAATGTCCTGGACCAGATGGATTCAGCACAGAGTTCTACCAGACATTTAAGGAGTTAATAACACCAATACTCCTTAAACTGTCCCATCAAATAGCAAAGGAAGGAACACTACCAAATTCCTTCTATGAAGCTAATAGCGTGTTAATCCCAAAATCTAATAAAGATTCACTTAAAAAAGAAAACTATAGGCCGATCTCTCTGATGAATCCAGACGCAAAGATTCTCAACAAAGTCTTAGCAAATCGGATTCAAAAACATATTAAAAAGATCATTCACAGGGACCAAGTAGGCTTCATCCCCGGCACACAAGGTTGGTTCAACATACGAAAATCAATAAATGTAATTCATCATGTAAACCAGTCCAAAGTCCAAGACCACATGATACTCTCGATAGATGCAGAAAAAGCTTTTGACAAGATCCAACAGCCTTTTATGATCAAAATGCTAGAGACAGTAGGAATGGAAGGAACCTTTATCAATATAATAAAAGCTATATGCAAGAAGCCCACAGCAAGGATTATGCTCAATGGGGGACAATTGGAAGCATTCCCACTTCGATCAGGAACTAGACATGGCTGTTCACTCTCACCACTTCTATTCAATATTGTACTTGAAGTCTTAACTGAAGCCATAAGACAAGAAAGGGATATAAGAGGGATTCAAATTGGCAAGGAAGAAGTCAAACTATCCCTATTTGCAGATGACATGATCTTATACCTGAGTGATCCCAAAAACTCCACCAGGAAGCTCCTGGAACTAATTGAGAAGTTCAGCAGGGAGCCAGGATACAAAATAAATGTGCAAAAATCAGAGGCCTTCCTATATGCCCAGAATGAAAGAAGTGAAAAAGCCTTGAGAGAAACAATCCCATTTACTGTAGCCCCTAAAAAAATGAAATGCCTTGGTATAAACCTAACCAAGGAGGTAAAAGACCTTTAGAATGAAAACTTTAAAACCCTAAAGAAAGAAATAGCAGAAGACACCAGAAGGTGGAAAGACCTCCCTTGTCCCTGGATTGGCAGAATCAACATCGTAAAAATGACCATCCTACCAAAGGCAATATACAGATTCAATGCTATACCAATCAAAATCCCAAAGTAATTCTTCAAAGAAGTTGACCAAACAATCTCAAAGTTCATATGGAGGCACAAAAGACCCAGGATAGCAAAGACAATCCTGAATAACAAAAACACAGCTGGAGGTATTGTCATACCAAACCTTAGTCTATACTACAAATCCATAGTTATAAAGACAGCCTGGTCCTGGCTCCAAAATAGACACACAGATCAATGGATAAGGATTGAAGACCCAGATATAATAAACCCACAAAGTTACAGCCATTTGGTCTTTGACAAAGGGGCCCAAAGAATCCAATGGAAAAAGAACAGCATCTTCAACAAATGGTGCTGGCAAAACTGGATCTCCACGTGCAGAAGATTAAAGCTGGACCCGTACTTGTCACCATGTACAAGACTTAATTCCAAATGGATCAAGGACCTTGATATCAGGCCAGAGACTATAAAACCATAGTTGAAAGGATAGGGAACTCCCTCGAGCTGATTGGGCTAGGCCACCATTTCCTAAATAGCCATCCATTGGCACAGTCACTGCTACCAACTCTCAACAGTTGGGATCTTGTGAAAATAAAGAGCTTCTGTTCAGATAAAGAGATTGTAATGCGAGCTCAAAGGCAACCCACAGAATGGGAGAAAATCTTCAGTAACCACACATCTGATAGAACTCTGCTGTCCAGAGTGCACAAAGAACTTAGAAAACTAAACACCAAAGAAACCAATGGCCCAATTAAAAAATGGGGCCTGGAACTTAAAAGAAACCTTACCAGGGATGAAATTAAAATGTCTAACAAATATCTGAAAAAATGCCCCACTTCCTTAGCCATCAGGGAAATGCAAATCAAAACTTCCCTGAGATATCATCTCACCCCGGTCAGGATGGCAAAAATCCACAATACAAACAACAACAAATGTTGGAGCGGATGTGGAGAGAGGGGAACTCTCCAACATTGCTGGTGGGAATGCAGGCTCATACAGCCACTCTGGCGAGCCCTCTGGAGATTCTTAAAGAAATTAAAAATTGAAATTCCATATGACCCTGCTATTCCACTTTTGGGAATAACCCCCCATGTAGCAGAGGTTCACCTCTATAGCACATGAACGACCATGTTCATAGCAGCACTGTTTACAATAGCAAAGTCATGGAATCAGCCCAAATGTCCAACAGTTGACGAGTGGATAAGGAAACAGTGGTACATCTATACAATGGAGTACTACTCAGCCATCAAAAATGATGAATTACTGGAATTTGCCGGGAAATGGATGTCATTAGAAACAATTATATTAAGTGAAGTATCCCAGACCCAGAAAATTAAGTGCCGTGTGTACTCCCTAATAGGTGGCTCCTAGTACCAAACCCACCCAGCCCACCTAGAGACAGTAATTGCAAGGATTATGAACAGGAGGGATGGGATAGGAGGGCCACACCAGAAACAGGGAGAGAAGGGACCATGTTACAGCAGGGAAAATAGGCATCCATCAAGGACCCAAATAAGTAATGAGACATCTGATTAAGTTCACAGACTTTTGTTCCTGATCATGTACTACTGAGGGGGTGTGATCTCACCAGAAGAGGAGGGCGTATAGTTTGGCAGATAAAAAGTAACCATTTTGTAAATGGGTGATAGACCCCTCCCTCACTGTGGTTTCCCACTTTTATTACATCTACCTTTGAATGTGCTTTTATCACAAGACTCTAGTTTAACAGCTTTTTGCGGGGGGGGGGGGTAACATACAATACCCACCAGGATGGAGTGAAGGGCATTGCAGGAGCAGCAAAACTGCAAAAGAAAATCAACAAACCACAATCCAGAACTTCAGAGACTCTATATCAACCACCTAGAACTAGGCCAGCTTAATCTCTCCCCATCTTGAAGCTCAGGGAAATTTGCGGAAGAGGGGGTGGTAAGAGTGTAAGAGCAAAAGGATGGAGGAGCAATGATATGTAAGATACTTCATACTAGTTAGGGCTGAAGCAATCATAATTGGACTTTGCATGCCCTGCACATTGTCCAACACACTGTTGACCTCACAGTCTAGCATCTGCTAAAGGCACCAAGATCCTTGGAGGCAAACGATTGGCAACCACAGCAGTGTTCCTATACCTAAGAGGAACACGGGAAAGGGTTCAGGGAAAGGCCACTGGGTCCTTGTACGTCATCGGAGAGGAGGGCCCAGAGGAAAATCAGACATGCACAAGAAAGGACTCTCTGGGAATTGGGGCGGGAGGCACTGGGGGATGGGGAAGGAGGGGGGTTGGGAGGGGGAGCAGGGGGTACGGGGGGAGGAGGAGGGAGGGAGGGAACTGGTGTACCTAATAAGTTTGTATGAGCTGAAATAATAATAAAAATGTATTAAAAATAAAGCCAATCTTACACTAATTACAAAACCAAATAAAGACACAATGAACATTGATTAGAAATCAGCCTATTAAAGGATGAGAAAGACCTGTGAAATGAAGATGTGAAAACTCTAAAGAAAGAAATTTAAGAAGAAACCAGAAAGTAGGAAGAGCTTCCAACCTTCTAGTTCAGTACAATAAGCTCATTAAAAATAACCATCCTATCAAAAACAATACAGAGTTTCAATGTAATATTAATAAAAATGAGAAGGCAATTCTTCAGAGAAGTTGGCAAAGCAATTTCAAATTTCTTATGCAAGAACAAAAGACCTAGGACAGTCAAAACAATATTGAGTAGCAAAACTTGTGACAGGTGTAGATGTTAAGACAGCATGGTACTGGCTCCCAAATAGACACATAGAACAACAGATAAGAGTTATGACTCAGATATAAGCTCATATACCTAATCAACTGGTTTTTGACACAAGTACCTAGAAAAGTGGTTGAAAAACATGATGCTATCATAATTGGACATCAACATGAAGAAGGATGAAACTGGAATACTATCTTCCACCTGTATATAAATTAATTCCCAGTGGATGAAAAACCTAAACATTAGGACTGAGACTATAATAACATTTGGAAAAAGATGAGGGAATAACACATTTGAACTGCTTGGCCTTAATTGGCATTTTTTGAATAGGACCCCAACACACAGGAAATAAGACAAACACTCAAAAAGTGGGAGAGCATGAAATTAAAATGCTTCTATTCAGCAAAAGATATTGCTAACTAAGAAGAAAGGCAAAACACAGAATTGGATAAGATCTGTGTAAAGCACATATCTGATAGAAGACAAATATCCAAAATACACAAAATTACCTATTACTCTCTGAACTCATGTTTAAAACTGTAAACCTATCCAAATACCAGCAAAAAAGAAGAAAATAAACAATATACAGGAAGAGATGTCTTATTGTCAATTATAAAATCTTTTTTTTCTTCCACATTTTATTTTTTTGCCTAATCATACAAGTTTAACAGGTATGTCCATACTCTTCCTCCCTGCCCCCCTCCCCAGTGGTCCCTTCTTGCACTCTCCCTTTCCCCCTTCCTTTTCCCCTCCTCCCTTCCTTCCCCTCTCCCATGGCCCCCCCGTTCCTCCTTTTATCCTCTGGAGCATCCTTTTGTGTGAATGCCAAACCTCCCTCTGAGTTCTCCACCCTAGTGAGGGTTCAGGAGTCAGTGGCATAGCCCGGAGTCTCTTCCTGGGCTCCCTGTTAGTATGGGAACTCTATATGATAGCTAATACCTTGCCTCTAAGGATTCAACAGCCTGGATCCTTCTCCCCTGTTGACATGTCGGCAATTGTGCAGGTCAGGAAAAGTCCAATTCTGGCTGCTGTAGCCTTAACTTGTGTGGAGTATCTTGCATATCATTGATCCTTCCCATCCTTAGGCTCTTACAATCTTGCCACTGACTTTTTTTTTATTTCCGCTCATACAAACTTAATAGGTAACCTGGTCCTCTCCCTCCCTCCACCCCTTCCTTCCTGGACCCTCTTGCTCACACCCCTCCTTTCCCCTTTCTTTCCCCCTTCCCTCTCTATCTCCCAGTGCCTCCTTCACCCCATCCCTGGAGGATACTTTAATGTGTATGTGAAACTTTCCTCTGGGCCCTCCTCTCTGATGAGGTGTAAGGACTCAGTGGCATTTCCTAGAACACTTTTGTGCTCCCTTAAGTATAGGAACACTATTGTGGCTGTTAATCCTTAGCTTCTAAGGGTCCTAGTCCCTTCAGTCCATGCTAGACTTTGAGGGATCAGTAATGTGTTGGTCACTGCACAGGTCATGCAAAGTCCTATTATGATTGCTTAGGCCCTAACTTGTGTGTAGTATCTTGCATATCATGGCTCCTCCCCATCTTTAGGCTCTTACAATCTTACCATCCTCTCTTCTGCAAATTTCCCTGAGCTGATTCAGGATGCAGCCAAGGGCATTGCAGGAGCAGCAAAACAGAAAAAAAAATCAACAAACCATAATTCAGAACATCAGAGACTCTATATCAACAACCTGGAACTGGTCCAGCCAAACTGTGAATGCCAAACTCTCCTCTGGGTCCTCCTCTCCGATGAGGTGCAAGGACCCAGGGGCATTTCCCAGAACACTTTTCTGTGTTCCCCTTAAGCTTAGGAACACTACTGTGAGTGTCAGTCCCTAGCCTCCAAGGATCCTAGTGTCTTTAGTCCATGCTAGACTTTGTGGGGTCGATAATGTGTTGGACATAGTGCAGGTCATGCAAAGTCTTATTATGATTACTTCAGCCCTAACTGGTGTGGAGTATCTTGCATATCATTACTCCTCGCCATCTTTGTGCTCTTACAATCTTATCGCCTCTCTTCCGCAAATTTCCCTGAGCTTCAGGATGGGGAGAGATTAGGCTGGCCTGGTTCCAGGTGCTTGATATAAAGTCTCTGACATTCTGAATTATGGTTTGTTGTTTTTTTTTTTTTCAGTTTTGCTGCTCCTACATTCCCCTTAGCTCCATCCTGATGGGTATTGGATGTCACCTCCTGGCCAGAGATAAAAAGCTGTTAAATTAGGGGCTGGAAAGGTGGCTCAGGGGTTAAGCCTCTGCCTTCTAGGCGGAAGGTCCTGAGTTCGGATCCTAGACCCCACGTATAGACGCTGGGCAGAAGTGGGGGCGGCCTGCACTTCTGGTCCTGGTAGGGCGGAGCCTGTGAATCCCGGGGCAGAGTAAACAAGGAGGAGGTAGAGGCAGCCCATGGTGGTTCCCGAATTCATCCGTGGTTCTACACACACCATACATGCACACACACACACACACACACACACACCATACATGCACAATTGAATAAATAATAATAAAAAACAAAAAAATTTTAAAAAAGCTGTTAGAGTCTTATAATAAGCGTATATTCAAAGGTAGATGGAATAAAAGTAGGAGACCACGGTGAAGGGAAGGTCAGTCTCCCATTGCAAAATGGTTACTTTCTATCTGCCAGACTATATGCCCTCCCCTCTGGTGAGATCATACCCCCTCAGTTGCAAAATTCAGGAAGGACAGTCTGCGAATTTAACCACATATCTCATTGCTTACTTGCATTCCTTGATGGTGGGCTATTTTCTCTGCTATAACATGATCCCCTTGCTCCTTGTTTCTGGTGGGGCCCTCCTTCCCCATCCCTCCTGTTTATAATCTTTGCAATTACTGTAGGTATTACAGAGATTTATCTTTGAGTGTGTCTCTAAGTGGGTTTGGTACTAGGATCCAACAATTAGGGAGTACATATGGCACTTAATTTTCTGTGTCTGCGATACTTCACTCAATATAATTGTTTCTAATTTCATCCTTTTCCCAGCAAATCTCATTAAGTCATCATTTTTGATGGCTGAGTAGTATTCCATTGTATAAATGTACCACATTTTTCCATATCCACTCTTCAACTGTTGGACATTTGGGCTGATTCCATGACTTTGCTATTGTAAACAGTGCTGCTATGAACATGGTCGTGCTTGTGCTATCGAGGTGAATTTTTGCCGTATGGCGGGTTATTCCCAAAAGTGGAATAGCAGGGTCATATGCCAACTGAATCTTTAACTTCTTTAAGAATCGCCAGATGGCTCGCCAGAGTGGTTATATGAGCCTGCATTCCACCAGCAATGTAGGAGAGTTCCCCTCTCTCCACATCCTCTCCAGCATTTGGTGTTGTTTGTATTGTGGATTTTTGCCATCCTGACCGGTGAGATGATATCTCAGGGAATTTTTGATTTGCATTTCCCTGATGACTAAGGATGTGGAGCATTTTCTAAGATATTTGATAGACATTTAAATTTCTCCCCTGGTAAATTTTCTTTTAAGTTCCAGGGCCCATTTTTTAATTGGCCTATTTGTTTCCTTGGTGTTTAGTTTTCTAAGTTCTTTGTGCACTCTGGATACTAGAGCTCTATCAGATATGTGGTTAGTGAAGATTCTCTCTCATTCTGTGGGTTGCCTTTGTGCTTGAGTTACTATCTCTTTATCTGAACAGATCCTCTTTAGTTTCACAAGATCCCATCTGTTGAGTGTTGGTTGTAGTGATTGTGTTATTGGATGTCCGTTTAGGAAATGCTGACCTAGTCCAATAAGCTCAAGGAATTTCCCTACCTTTAAAACTAAGGTTTTTATAGTCTCTGGCCTTATATCGAGGTCCTTGATGCATTTGGAATTAAGTTTTTTTTTATTAAAAATTTAATTATACATTTTAAAATTTTTTACCAGTTCCCTCCCTCCCCCCTCCTCCCCCTCCCCTTCCCCCAGTGCCTCCCCCGCAATTCCCAGAGAGTCCTTCATTGTGTACGCCTAACTCTCCACTGGGTCCTCCTCTCCGATGATATATAAGGACCCAGTGGCATTTCCATAAGCCCTTTCTCTTGTTCCCCTTAAGCATAAGATCACTACTATGGCTGTCAATCCCTTGCCTCCAGGGGTCTCGGTGCCCTTAACAGATGCTAGACTTTATGAGGGCAACAGTGCGCTGGACATTGCGCAGGGCATGCAAAGTCCCATTATGATTGCTTTGGCCCCAACTATTGTTGAGAATCTTGCAAATCGTTGCTCCTCCCATCCTTTTGCTCTTACAATCTTACCGCCCCCTCTTCCGCAAATGTCCCTGAGCTCCAGGATGGGGAGAGATTAGGCTGTCCTAGTTCTATGTGATTGATATAGAGTCTCTGAAGTTCTGGATTGTGGTTTGTTGATTTTCTTTTGCAGTTTTGCTGCTCCTGCAATGCCCTTCACTCCATCCTGCTGGGCACTGTATGTCACCCCCTGGCCAGAGACAAAAAGCTGTTAAACCGGAGTCTTGTTATAATAGCACATTCAAGGGTAGATGTAATAAGAGTAGGAAACCTCAGTGAGGGAGGGGTCCATCACCCATTTGCTAAATGATTACTTTTTATCTGCTAGACTATATGCCCTCCCCTTCTGGTGAGATCAGGAAAGAACATCTGTGAACTTAACCAGGTTTCTCATTACTTACTTGCAGACCTTGATGGAGGCCTATTTTCTCTGCTGTAACATGGTCTCCTCTCTCCTTGTTTCTGGTGTGGCCTTCCTAACCCATCTCTCTTGTTCATAATCCTTGCAATTACTGTGTTACATAGGTTTACTTTTGAGTGTCTCAATGTGGGCTGGGTGAGTTTGGTACTAGGAGCCACCTATTAGGGAGTACATACGGTGCTTAATTTTCTGGGTTTGGGATACTTCACTTAATATAATTCTTTCTAATGACATCCATTTCCCAGCAAATTCCAGTAATTCATCATTTTTGATGGCTGAGTAGTACTCCATTGTATAGATGTACCACAGTTTCCTTATCCACTCGTCAACTGTTGGACATTTAGGTTGATTCCATGACTTTGCTATTGTAAACAGTGCTGCTATGAACATGGTCGAGCTTGTGCTATTGAGGCGAACCTCTGCTGCATGGGGGGTTATTCCCAAAAGTGGGATAGCAGGGTCATATGGCATTTCAATCTTTAATTTCTTTAAGAATCTCCAGACGGCTCGCCAGAGTGGCTGTATGAGCCTGCATTCCCACCAACAATGTAGGAGAGTTCCCCTCTCTCCACATCCTCTCCAGCATGTGGTGTTGTTTGTATTGTGGATTTTTGCCATCCTGACCGGGGTGAGATGATATCTCAGGGAATTTTTGATTTGCATTTCCCTGATGACTAAGGATGTGGAGCATTTTCTAAGATATTTGATAGACATTTAAATTTCTCCCCTGGTAAATTTTCTTTTAAGTTCCAGGGCCCATTTTTAATTGGCCTATTTGTTTCCTTGGTGTTTAGTTTTCTAAGTTCTTTGTGCACTCTGGATACTAGAGCTCTATCAGATATGTGGTTAGTGAAGATTCTCTCTCATTCTGTGGGTTGCCTTTGTGCTTGAGTTACTATCTCTTTATCTGAACAGATCCTCTTTAGTTTCACAAGATCCCATCTGTTGAGTGTTGGTTGTAGTGATTGTGTTATTGGATGTCCGTTTAGGAAATGCTGACCTAGTCCAATAAGCTCAAGGAATTTCCCTACCTTTAAAACTAAGGTTTTTATAGTCTCTGGCCTTATATCGAGGTCCTTGATGCATTTGGAATTAAGTTTTGTACATGATGACAAGTACGGGTCCAGTTTTAATCTGCTGTATGTGGATATCCAGTTTTGTCAGCACCATTTGTTGAAGATGCTGTTCTTTTTCCATTGGATTTTTTGGGCCCCTTTGTGAAAGATCAGATCTCTGTAGTTGTGTGGGCTGATATCTGGGTCTTCAACCCTTATCCACTGTTCTGTGTGTCTATTTTGGAGACAATACCAAGCTGTTTTTATAACTATGGATTTGTAGTATAGACTAAGGTTTAGTATGGTGATATGTCCAGAAGTATTTTTGTTACTTAGGATTGTTTTTGGTATCCTGGGTCTTTTGGTCTTCCATATGAATTTTGAGATTATTTCGTCAACTTCTTTAAAGAATTGCTTTGGGATTTTAATTGGTATAGCATTAAATCTGTATATTGCCTTTGGTAGGATGGTCATTTCTATGATGTTGATTCTGCCAATCCAGGAGCATGGGAGGTCTTTCCACCTTCTGGTGTCTTCTGCAATTTCTTTCTTTAGGGTTTTAAAGTTTTCATTGTAAAGGTCTCTTACTTTCTTGGTTAAGATTATACCAAAGTATTTCATTTATTTAGGGGCTATAGTAAATGGGATTGTTTCTCTCACGGCTTTTTCACTTCTGTCATTCTGGGCATATAGGAAGGCCTCTGGTTTTTGCACATTTATTTTGTATTCTACCACCCTGATGAACTTCTGTATTAGTTCCAGAAGTTTCCTGGTGGAGTTTTTGGGATCACTCAGGTATAAGATCATGTCATCTGCCAATAAAGATAACTTGACTTCTTCCTTGCTGATATGAATCCCTTTTATGTCCCTTTCTTGTTTTATGGCTTTAGCTAAGACTTCAAGTACAATATTTAATAGAAGTGGTGAGAGTGGACAGCTTGTCTGGTTCCTGATCAAAGCTGGAATGCCTCAAGTTTTTCCCCATTGAGTATAATCCTTGCTATTGGCTTGTTGTATACAACTTTTATTATATTGATAAAGGTTTCTACCATTCCAACTGTCTCTTGGGTTTTGGTCATAAAGAGCTATTGGATCTTATCAAAAGCTTTTTCTGCATCTATCATGAGTATCATGTGGTCTTCATCTTTGGACTGGTTTATATGGTGAATTACATTTATTGATTTGCGTATGTTGAGCCAATCTTGTGTGCCTGGGATAAAGCCTACATGATCCCTGTGAATGATCTGTTTGATATGTTTTTGAATCTGATTTGCTAAGACATTGTTGAGAATCTTTGCATCTGTGTTCATGAATGAGATTGGCCTATAGTTTTCTTTTGTATGTGTATCTCTATTATATTTTGGGATTAAGACAATATTAGCTTCATAGAAGGAATTTTGTAGTGTTCCTTCCTTTGCTATTTGATGGAGCAGTTTAAGTAGTATTGTTGTTATTAGCTCCTTAAATGTCTGGTAGAACTCTGTACTGAATCCATCTGCTCCAGGACATTTTTTGGTGGGAAGATTCAAGATTACTTCTTTGATTTCCTCATATGTTATAGGACGATTTACATAATTTAAAACTTCCTGATTCAATTTAGGTAAGTTGTGTTTACTTAGGAATTCATCCATCTCTTTTGTGTTGTCAAACTTCACAGAGTATAAGTTTTTGAAATAAGACGTTATAATACTCTGAATTTTTTGGGTATCAGTATTGATAACTCCATTTTCATTTCTAATTTTGTTAATTTAGTTCTTCTCTCTCTTGCTTTTGGTTAACTTAGCTAGGATTGTATCAATCTTACTGATTTTTTCAAAAAAACAGTTTTTTGACTGGTCGATTTTCTGTATAATTTACCTAATCTCGATTTCGTATATTTCTCCCCTTATTTTGCTTATCTCCTCTCTTCTCCTGCTTTTGGATTTGAATTGCTCTGGTGTCTCTAAAGGTTTTAGCTGTGTTGTTAGGTTACTTATTTCTGATGTTTCCATTTTTTTGATGTGGGCATAAGAGCTATGATGTTACCTCTTACGACAGCTTTCATTGTGTCCCAGAGATTTTGGTAAGTTGTATTTTCATTATACTTTGCTTTGAAGAAATCTTGAATTTCCTTTGTACTTTCTTCCTGAATCCAATTCTCATTCAGCATCATAGTGTTGTTTCCAGGAGTTAGGGTATTTTCTGTTGCTTGTTGTGTTGTGGATGTCAAGCTTTAGACCATGGTGGTTTGATAAGGTATAGGCTAGAATTTCAACTTTCCTGTATATGTGGAGATTCGTTTTGTGACCCAATATGTGATCTATTTTAGAGAAAGTTCCGTGTGCTGCTGAGAAGAATGTGTATTCTTTGGTGTATGGATAAAAAGTTCGATAGAGATCTGCATGGTCCATTTCAGTAAGGGTTTGATTAAGTTAAAAAGTGTCTCTGTTAGATCTTGCTTGTTAAAGCTTTTTCTGCATTTATCAAGAGTATCATGTGATCTTGAACTTTGGACTGCTTTATATGGTGATTTACATTTATGGATTTGCATGTGTTGATCCAACCTTGTGTGCCTGGGATAAAGTTTACTTGATCCCCATGGATGATCTTTTTGATATGTTTTTGGATTCGATTTGCTAAGACTTTGTTGAGAATCTTTGCATCTGTGTTCATCAGAGAAATTGGCGTATAGTTTTCTTTTTTAAGTGTATCTTTATTAGGTTTTGGGATTAAGACAATATTAGCTTCATAGAAGGAATTTGGTGGTGTTCCTTCCTTTGCTATTTGATGGAACAGTTTAAGGAGTATTGGTGTTATTAGCTCCATAAATGTCTGGTAGAACTCTGTGCTGAATCCATCTGGTCCAAGACATTTTTTGGTGGGAAGATTCGAGATTACTTCCTTGATTTCTTCATATGTTTCAGGACTATTTAAATAATTCACAACTTCCTGATTCAATTTAGGTAAGTTGTGTTTACTTAGGAATTCATCCATCTCTTCTGTATTGTCAAATTTCACAGAGTATAAGTTTTTGAAATAAGATGTTATAATTCTCTGGATTTCTTGGGTATCAGTAGTGATAACTCCATTTTCACATCTAATTTTGTTAATTTAGGTCTTCTCTCTCTTGCTTTTGGTTAATTTAGGTAGGGGTGTATCAATTTTATTGATTTTTTCAAAAAAACCCAGCTTTTTGACTGGTTGATTTCCTGTATCATTTTCCTAATCTCAATTTCAAATATTTCTCCCCTTATTTTGCTAATCTCCTCCCTTACTGCTTTTGGGATCAGATTGCTCTAGAGTCTCTTAAGCTTTAAGATGCATTGTTAAGTTATTTATTTCTGATGTTTCCATTTTTTTGATGTAGGCATGATCTATGAACTTACCTCTTAGGTCAGCTTTCATTGTGTCCCAGAGATTTTGGTAAGTTGTATTTTCATTATCGTTCACTTTCAGGAAATCTTGAATTTCCTTTTTAATTTCTTCCTGAATCCAATTCTCATTCAGCATCATATTGTTAAGTTTCCAGGAGTTAGTGTATTTGCTGTTGCTTGTTGTGTTGTGGATGTCAAGCTTTAGGCCTTTGTGGTCTGATAAGGTACAGGCTAGAATTTCAACTTTCAACTTTCCTGTATATGTGGAGATTCGTTTTGTGGCCCAATATGTGATCTATTTTGGAGAAAGTTCCATGTGCTGCTGAGAAAAATGCATGCTCTTTGGTGCATGGATGAAAAGTTTGATAGAGATTTGTAAGGTCCATTTCAGTAAGGGTTTGATTAAACTCGGAAGTGTCTTTGTTAAGTTTTTGACCTGTTGATCTATCTCATGTTGAGAAGGCAGTGTTGAAATCCCTAAGAATTATTGTTTTGGGATTGATTTCTCGCTTTTGACATTGTAGGGTTTGCTTAATGAATGTGTGAAGGCCCGTATTAGGTGCATATATGTTCAGTTTTGTGAAATCTTCCTGGTGAATTGTACCTGTGACTAAAATGTAGTATCCATCTTTGTCTCTTATGATTTTTTTTGGTTTGAAGTCCACTTTTTTGGACAGCATAATGGCTACCCCTGCCTGTTTTCTGGTTCCTTTAGCTTGCAGAGTTTTTGACCAGCCTTTTATTTTTATGGTGTGCCTATCTTTTGTGGTGAGATGGGTTTCTTGCAGGCAGCAGATTGATGGATTATGATTTTTAATCCCAGTTTGTAATGCTGTCTCTTGATTGGTGAGTTAATTCCATTAAAAATTATTGTTACAATGGAGAAATTGTTATTAAGTACCGACATTTATTATGTTTATTCGCTTTTGTAAGTGTATTGTTTTGCTTTTAGGTTTTGGTGGTATTATACTTCCCTTCTGTCCTCCTGGATATGTTTGTTTTTTTTTTTCAAGCTTGAGTTCCATTTCTAGCATTTTTTGAAGGCCTAATTTTGTGGACATGTATCCCTTCAAGTTGTCTTTGTGCTGGAAAATTTTTCTCTTTCCCTCGATCATGACAGATAGTTTTACAGAGTATATCAGCCTCGGTTGACATTTTTGCTCATTCAATACTTGAAGTATGTCTCTCCAAGCTCTTCTGGCTTTTACTGTTTCCATTGAGAAGTCATTTGTTATTTTAATAGGTATACTTTTAAATGTGTCTTTTTTTTCTCTTGAAGTTCTCAACACCATTTCTTTGTCTTGAATGTGAAGTGTTTTAGCTATTGTTTGCCATGGCGAGTTTCTTTTTTGGTCATATCTGTTTGGGGTGCGGAATGCCTCTTGTATTTGGATGGGCCTCTCTCTTTTTTTAGATGAGGAAAATTTTCCTTGATAATAGTTTGAAAAATTTCCTCAGGTTTGGTAGTTTTGGATTCATGCTCTGGTATCCCATAAATATTCATGTTAGGCTTCTTCAGGGTGTCCCATAAGTCTTGAATATTTCTCTCAAGTATCGTTTTGGCTTTAACAACCTCTTCCATTGAGCTGGTTAATACTCCCACATTGTCTTCAAGGTCTGAAATTCTATTTTCTGCTTCGTTAGTTCTGCTGATAAGACTCTCTCTTGAGTTCTGGGTTGAAGATAACTTGTTTTTTAATTCAGTTTTAAACTCTTCTTGAGTCTGTTTTACCTTCTCTATGCCTGTTTTTGTTCCTTGAACTGTTTTTCTCAACTCCTCCAAGTGTCTGTTGTGTTTCTCTTCCAAGTGGTTGATGCAGTTGTTTAACTCCTCCCAGATTTCCTCTTTCATAATATTGATCATGGTAATGATCATGTTTTGAAAGTCATTATCTTGGTTCAGGCTTTCCTGGCTATTTTCCACGGATTTGTTCTGATTGGAGTCTATCATTATGGGGTTAATTCCTTCAGTGGTAGGTTTGTTTTCTTGGGTTTTGTTTCTTAAGGATTTGCACTTTGACTTGGGCATTATCATTTATCTCTTAAGACCTTCTTTCAATTTCTGTGTGTTTTTGAATGAACTGAATTAGTTGGTTTGGAACAGCGCTTGCTCTGACTAGCTGGAGGGAGGACCTTGGACTAGTGGGTTACCTGGAGCTTGGGGATGTGCAGGCGGTGTTTACCTGGGGCACAGTGTGTCCTCGCTGGACTCCTTGTGACCCGGCAGGTGGGGAAAGGGGAGAGGTGCTGGTCCTGGGTACAATTAACTTGGGGAACTGGGGAATAACCCAGGTGTCCTCTCCGGCCAGGAGCAGCACCTGCTCCAACTGGCTGATGGGAGGAGCTGGGACTAGTGGGTTACCAGTGGCTTGGGAGTGAACAGGGGGTGCTTACCTAGAGTGCCGTTTGTCCTGGCTGGACTGCGTGGGTCCAGGGTGGGTGGGGAAAGGGGAGAGGTGCTGGTTGCTGGGTCAATTAACCTGTGGAGCTGTGGAGTGGCCCAGGGGTCCTCCCAGGCCTGGAGCAGCACCTGCTTGGACTGGCTGGAGGGAGGAGCTGGGACTAGTGGGTTACCTGGGGTTTGGCAGGGGTACTTAACCTAAGGCGCTGTGTGTCCTGTTTGGACTGCATGCCTCCCTGGCGAGTGGGGAAAAGGCAATTATAAAATCTCGATACTAAAATTCCATCTAAACACTTTTTATTTAAAACTTAGACAAAAAGGCTCTCAGAGCTTTATCAAGAAGCACTCTATTACAATAGAATATTGGTGAGACAGAAAGCCACATCTGTCCATAGAGCAGAATATCATTTTCCGTGGAATGTTCAACCCTGATCAGTGCATCAAAATCTTTCCCCACACTGAAACCACCAAACCTTGCCAAACATGAGCAGTAGAATTGTAATTACCTAAAAGTGCAGTGGTATATTTTTGACCAAACAGTACAACAACAAAAGGCTGCTGTACCAAGGAGCTCACTGAAATGAGAACTTTTACCACAGGATCTAAACAAATGCCAACATATCAAAATTTTCCCAAAGACAAACTTGGATCTTAGAAGAAACAAGTGCACACGGACAATGTTTCTGGGACAGGTGATGGAAAAGGGAAGCGGAATCTACCCTCATAGTACTTTGCCCACTCAAGAGTAATATATACTATAACACATATGTGCATTCCTTAGCTACACAGACACTCCCAAGAGACAGGAGTGTGGATGAGACATGGCTAGATTCAAGAGTAGAGGAAGAGAGGTAGAAAAGGATTTGTGTGAGGAGTGGGTAATGGCAATGACATTAACCCAATGATTTTGGCATCTGAAACATTCAATACAAAACATACGAAAAACCTACAATGAAATACATGGACCTAAGAAAAATTAAATGCTGATATTTTCAAAGTTCTTTCATGAATGCTAATCAGGCAGTAAAAACATATTGTAGGATTGTTAACATTCTCCATAGTGTATGTTACTTGAAATTCAATTCTATTAGAGTAGAAGGAGGAAGACTTTAACTGAATAAATGAAACCTGGTTTTGGTATTTACATAGCAAAAACAATTACTGATCCTGCTTATCATATGACATAATGTGACTCAGATATATTGATATATTGAATAGTATAACACTGGCAATGAATGCTATTCCTCACACTAAAGAAGGAATCACAATATTTCTAGGAAAACACATAACAACCCTGACTAGACAAAGCAATCTTGAACCTCAAGAGCAGAACAATATATGGATAAACTTAACTAAAATATGTAATACAAAGTACAGACTCAAACCATCATAATTGCAAATAAGCAGATCTATGAAAGAACTATGACAAGGAAGTATGTAAAAAATTCTTTGTGCAATGTTTGCAACAAAAGACCAACACCGAAACATATTAAGTGATTGTTTAATAAATCCTGTTATGAAAACTGTCTGGGAGTGTGCAAAAAATATAGTTTTGTTTCCTTTAATTCTGTTTAAGATTCATTTTATGTAAACCAATGATTTAGATATAAGATTTGTACCTAACCATCCACTGGAAGAAAATCCAGAACGCTCATTGCATACATTTTTTAGCATGTGACTCTTTGATAATTGCCCAAATGGAACCAAGAAAACAAGAAAATCAAAAATCTTACATAAATAAACTATTTTCCAAGAATAAGCTGATAGACTCCCAAGAGGAAAAGCAGAATAACATTCAATGGAATGTGAATTATGTGAGAAATGCATAGCTCACACTATATTTCAAGAAGATCAAACCAGAGATTTCAAATGCATTGATAAAATGCATGAATAGACATTCTTTTAAACAATGAATTCAGTTGACTAACAAAGTAATGCCAAATATTATTCAAAATGATTAACATGAGCCGATGTAAATAAAATCTACCTGGTCATATTGCAACATCATTAGAAATACTTTTTCCAAAGAACAAATATTGAGTGAGAATAATTCTGTGAACATTCAGGAATATAACTTAAGGTTTCAACTCCTTTGTAGTATTAGAAAATCTATGGTGCATTTAACTTCTCCAGAGCAAACTAATTACTTCTCTGTACCTGATTCTTACAAGACTGAAAATGTATTTAATGTCTAAAACTTAATCCTTTTCTCTCAGTTCTTGGTATTGCTCTGAAGAAATCTTATCACCAAATAATCAGTCGTTTCAATATCCATCTGAATGGCTTATACTAGCTGTAGAGGCTGTGAAAGGACCACATCCACAGAGGACAGGCACACCAAGTATTTTTAGTTCAGGACAATGCAACCCTATTGACAATGAAATTATGCTGATATTTTTCAGAATAAATTACTTCAGTTACCAAGAAGATAAATTAAAGAGGGAGACAAGGATATTGACACAACATAATATACCTTTAATTCATAGCAATGCACAAGTAGAAGTGATGTAATCATTTAGCTATCATTTTCCTTTTCATGAGGTTCATATGGATTCACCTGATGCTTGTGACATAAGAAATTCAAAATGTGTTACAAATATTAGATAAAAATCACATAACAAGAGTAAGGGAAAACATGTTGGATAAACACAAGCACAATAACAAAATCAAAAAAGAAGTTTTCTTGAAAATAAATTGATTTTCTTGCAATCAATATTATCTAAAATATTCTAAATGGAATCTAAATATTTCATTGTAATTACATAAGATAATTCATAAACTCATCATGGAATTTATAAAAGTATTTTTTCCAGGTATAGAGTTTGATATGTGCACTTCTCAAAATACCAAGAGATATGCAATAGAGTCTGAGATTTTGAGGGTAGAAATCTAAATGCAACAATTACAGATATATTTTCTCCATGTGAAAAGAAGTAAAATTATTCTACAACCAACAGAGTTCCTGACTCTGTATGAATGGTGACAAATCCCTGTTTTCATCCAAGCCAAAGATTTGATCTCAGAATATTTAACTCTTTATTATCAGGTTTGACTACTGAGTTATTGTTATGGAGTCTGTGGTTGACTGGATAATGTCTTGTCAGATAAAATTTGCAAGATATCCACATTATGCACTGATATTTTACATGTCAAAAATTCTACATGAATTGTCCTGACTCACATTTAACAAGTTAACTGGTAATTTTCTGCCAGCAGATACATGCTAACAATGTGCTTATTCTAAGCAGTTTTCCATGTACTGATACCACAGAGGTCTTGGAACGAAGATGCCTGTGTGCTCACCCTGTGAACACGCTATTTTGATTAGATCCATATAAAGCAACTTGGAAAAATCCCTGTTTCCATGAAAGTGTTATTGTTGAGAAAAACATTTCTTTCTCTGGTTAACACATACTGCTCAGCAATTCCTCAACCAAATCTACATGCAATATTTGCTGAACAGTGGAGACGTTTCTTCATCCCTATAAACCATCAAACCTATACAGTTAAACTAGAAAACATGTGGAAACATATCTCACAAAAGACTTCTTTTTCAACTATCTGAAACGCTTAGAGATCTGACATTACCTGTAGCAGACATCTTCTGCAATGTAGAAAACAATTGTTAACATTAGGAAACTAAATCTCAAAAATAGGGGAGGGGGTGGAGGGAGGGAGGGTACCGGTGTACCTGTTAAGTTTGTATGAGTGGAAATAAAAATAAATAAATAAATAAATAAATAAATAAATAAATAGCTGGCAAAAAATAATGGAATAAAAATAAGTACAAAACTGAAGAAGGAATTGACTTCAACCAATTAACCAGACAAACATTTGGACATGACAATATCACATAGGCAAAAAAAAAAAATCCTCCAATATGAGAACGAGGTCCCAATTCCCAACCCTGCATTCCTGCTCACAAATCTTTGTAACAACAAATGAGACCCAGCTGTCTCTCCAGCTTCTGCTTAGTAGTGTAAGTTTTAATGTTTATATCTACAACATTTCTCACAGGAACTATGATTGCTATGATTTAATTTACTATTTCATTCTAACTGCCAACTTCCACTGATCTAAATAAAATCTACAGAGAACATGTCAGGCAGCAAAGCAGAAAAAAAATTGCTGGTATTAATCCCCCAAGGGGCTAACCACTGTATCCTTCATGATTTTTGGTTTCAAATGCCACTTCAACAGCTCAGCATGAAACAAACCTGGACATTCTCTCAAATAGTATTTGAAAATCTGCAGTAAGTTATTTCCTCTTCTTCATGAACATAAAATGTAGAAATATCAAAAGGCATCTCAGGAAGTAAGGAAACACTTCCAACCTCTTTAATTTGATGATTAGAAATAAAACTATAATTTTCCCAATGACTTTTAGGAAATTAGCTCTGTTTGCATTTTAAGAGCATCCCCCCTGGGAAAATTCAATGTGAGTATAGCCTGAGGAGGAGTGGTGGAGAAAGTCGGTTGTTATTAGTCATATGAGGAACATGTTCAAAGGATGAAACACTGAATCACATATCCTTCATTTATGATGAACAAAATGATGACAAAATGACAAAGGGTCCATTTTTGAATTTTGGTGAATGAGGAATGAAGGGCATTCAGAAATGTATAAATGCATCTTTGAAACATTGCTCATTCTCCACAAGAAAAATTTGTTTCATTTCATATTGTATTTACTTCACTAATGAGAGATCTCCATGTGTGTATCATAAATGTTGTATTTCATTTCATGAGAAAAAAGGGGGAAGAATGCTGTGACCAATGCATTCCCGTCAGCGAATACATTTGGTTTCCATTTCAAAATCCAATCTGAATTTTCCAAGGAGTAAACAAGTTGGGGATACTGCAAGATTATGCAAGTAAAAATTCTCAGGAACATTGTGGTAATATGTGCAAATATCTATGTGTGGGCCACATGAAATCTATATTTGCAACGTTGTTCAGGTGATGGCAAATGCTGTGTCTGTGTTTTTATGTGTGAACATGTTTATATTCTTGATGGCAGCTGCCATTCTAAACCTCTCCATATTTTCTTTTTCCAGGTTGTTGGAATCCTCTAGAGGAATGAGAAAAACTTTCTACCCTGGGGCTCTGCATCTGAGGTTGTGAATACACTTGAAATCAGAGTTGAATAATATATCAGAAGATGCTTTACTTCATTGATATGTGTCATCCTATTCTCATAACCAGAAAGAATAATGAAACAAGAAATAATTTATTAGGGTACCTTCTGCAAGCCAAAGTGAAAACAGATTTACATAAGAATTATTGATTACTCAATAAATAACTCAAATAACTCAATAAATGAATAAATAATCATTGGAGAATGATTACATGGATGAGATGAAAGGTAGAAATGGTCCTTGCCCTTTGGGATTAAGCTACAATCACTGGTGTGTCACATTCTTTCCAAATCTAACATGAATGGACAGGAAATGTCCAGGGAAAAAACTCAACTTTTTAAAAATAACCACATTTATCTGAATACCAAACTCATCTTCACAAATCACAATGCCTCAATGTGCTTACTTTTGCCTGGGAAACTGTTGGGCCAGCCCAGGAAAAATGGAGCTGGGAGGAAGTGAGCAGGGTGTAACCAGGCACATGAGACCTAAGATGGCACTGGGAGCTAGTGTGCTGGGTGCAACCCTATTTGCCCTGATTGGTTCAAAGGAGTTTCATACAAGTGAACTTGGCATGTCCCCCGTATAGATGAATGCTGATCCTGGCACATGTAGTTTGCGTGTTGTGCTGGCCATTAATGTGATTGGCTGCCAGTTTCATGCCTTGTGGTCTCTTGTCTTTATAAACTGCTGCACCGCCCACAATAAACTGAGTTCCTGCTTCGACTTGACTCCCCTTAGCATCGGAATGTCCTCGGAGGCCTGAGAATGGGTGGACAGCGCACTCACCCCTCTTCATCCAGTCAGCTGAGAGCTGGTGACAGGAGTCTAAACCCCACAGGAAACAAATGAGCATAGTCACTTAAACAATTACAAATCAGTAACCCTGAGTCAATACAGAAGTGAAGTTTCATGTGTGTATTCAAATACTGACAATTTAAATTACTATCACTGCTTTCATACCCTTTCGTGAAATGTATCCCATTATTGCTACTATGCATCTCTATCTCCACAATACAGATTGATTTATGACTATCATGGTATTGTGGATATACCATCGTTTTATCTTGGACACTTGTATTTTCTTTAGATTTCTTTTTGATCCATTTTTTTAAATTATTCTACTTTTACAAATATATTAAGAGCTCATCCCTCCTTCCCTCTCTCCCCCTTACTCCAATCTTTTCCCTTCCCTTCAAGAATCCCTCCTACTCGGCTCTGGCGGCAGCGGCGGCGGGGACGGAGGCGGCGGTGGGACGCGGAGGCTCCCCCGGGACTCGGCGTCAGCAGCAAGGCGGCTGCGGCGGCGGCTGCGGGGGCGCAGGCAGCAGCGGAGGCAGTGGCGGGCTCAGGTGCAGCCGCTGGCTACAAGATTAGTTCTTGGTGGACCGAAGAAATTTTCTGCCATACCCTTTGCACCCCACCCCGCTCCGCCTGCCGGGACGCGCGCGCGCGGTCCAGCCAGGCCTCAACCCCGCGCCCTAGCTGGTAAGTCCCCGCCCCGCGAACCGCCCACCAGGACCCCAGGTCGTACCACAGGGACCCGGTTCCGACTCCCACCATCCAGCCGGAGCTGCGTGCGCGGGGCCGAGGGACAAAGAGGACCTCCCCCTGCGCCCGGGCCTTGCCCCAGCTGCCCTCGGGTTAAATAGCTCCACGCCGTCGCCCCCATCCCCCCTTTGCACCCCACCCCGCTCCGCCGGTCGCAACGTGCACGAGGTCCAGCCGGGCCTCACCCCACGACCTAGGTAAGTCACCGCCCGCCCCGCCCACCAGGACCCCAGGTCAAATAATTCAGTTTAGTGAAATTGAG